>WHVE01000382.1:0-125044 GCA_015178995.1 Trichophaea hybrida | reverse complement strand
TGGGTAAAATCCACCAATATCTGTCTTCCTATTATTTCTTGGCTGATTCTGGAAAGCTCTATGTATCGAACTACTGGTGCTGAGGAGCTGGAGCTCATCTTCGCAATCTTCGAACGGTGATTGATATAGGTATTTATTGATTCTCCAGCCGAAGGTTTGTGCTACTTCAAGGCACTCATCGCAGATGTGCCTCCAGGTATCGCTTTTCCAGTATATCCAGCAGTCGTTGCCACAAGGAGTTTCACACCAAATACACTTATTGGGGTTCCAGCACATTACCGCCTGGTTAGATACCAAGGCAAAAGGGGTTCGAGACCGAGGGTCCACAGTGAGCAAAGAATACAATCGCGTTCCTCGATGCAATCAAAAAAGGTGTCGAATTCCTCTATGCCGCAGTTGCAGGTAGGTATTTCAGTCCACTCCTGAATTGCTCCGCAGTTGCAGTGGATTGTTGGGTTTGGGTAATCGTGATCTAAATCTCCTTCTTCTTCTGAACAATAACAAAAATAAATACAGTCGCAGGTCCTTTCGTCCTTGCTCATATATTTTAGAAGTGGCACTGATTGCCAAAAATATCTGGATTCGTAGGTCTTCGAAAGGTCCACAACCAAGGTAGACAGATGTGTCTCCAGTTGGAATGGATAGCCAATCTGTTTTCGAAATTGCTTGCTGATTTGAAAACTTTGCAAGACGCGTTGCAAATGCGGTGACAATAATAGCAGCCTAAGCGATGAGGGTAACGGCACATAAAACAAAGTATAACCGGTAGAATCGATTGTAGACTCGTTCTTCTGTCAAGGGTTCAGGGCTCGGTATCGAGGGTTTGGGGCTTGGGATTCTAAGGGTTATAAAACTGAAAGTCGGATGGCTAAGAAGTCCGATGGTAGCCCGTAGCTACGAGGCGAGGACTGTATACAAGAGACTCGATCCAGAATCACCGGGTGTGAAAGAAGTGGAAGCCGAAGCTAATTGATTGTTTTATAGACGAGAGAACGAGTGAAGAAAGAAACTTATCCTCCGCCGAACGCCTGGTTTATATACAGTAATTCACTCGTTCCATAGTACATCCGAACTCCTGCTTTCTTTGTACACTTCTTGTGCACGATTCCTACGTCTTCCGTGAGACCTGATCTTATTCTCGAACGAAACCTGATTCGTTCTAGTCGTGCTTTAGCCTCCGTTCAAAACCTGATTTCATTCTCGTCGTGCTTTAGCCTTCGTTTAAAACCTGATCTTATTCTCGTCGTGCTTTAGCCTCCATTCAAAACCTGATTTTATTCTCGTCCTGCATTATCCTTTGTATTATTCACCGATCATCACTCCACCATCGATTGTCACTCAGCACAACCGTGACAGACAACCAGCAGGTTGAACGAATTGCTCAAGGAACAGCAATCTGTGAAGAATGCGGAAGCACGAATATCGGAGTTGTTGGCAGAACGAAAAAAAGTTGTACAAAAATGGGATAACCTGAGGCAGGAGTTACTGCTCACGCCACAAGCAGCAACCGCTGAAACGACACCGCAGGCATGCAGCCATGAGGATCTGGAAGACTAAGTCCGGATTCTGAAACAAACATTGGAGGAATCAAATCCAGACCAGGCGGAACTAAGAAAAGATCTGGAAGACGCCCAGGCTCAAATGGAGTTATTCAGGGACCTGGCGGAAGAAAATCGACAGCAAGTAACCAGGATCCTGAAATTGACGGAAGGAAGAAGGGGAGAAACAGGGGAAAGGACGGACAGGGAAGAACGTGAGGAAAAGGTAAATGACATTACCAGCTTCTCAGGAGAAGATAGGAAGGAACTTCAAGGGTGGAAGGTGCAATTGGCGTTGAAGATAGCCGGAAAACCGAAGGCATTCAGCAACGAACGGAAGAAGCTGAGGTATGCAGTTTGATGTCTAAAGAGAGTGGCTCTGGCACAGTTAATGCCACACTGTGACGAAATCTCAGGGGAAGTTACGCTCAATACCCTGAAAGACCTAATTGACCTGCTGGACGTAGCATTCGGAGATCAAGACAAAGCAGCAACGGCAAAGAGAGAACTCGAGAAACTCAGGCAACGAGACCGCGAATTCTCCCAATACTATGCGGAATTTCAAAGATACGTAGTAGACACCAAGTGGAACGAAGATGCACAACTGGACGCGTTACGAAAAGGATTATCCAACGAGCTCAAAGATTCCATACAACATATCGAGGAGCCAGCAAGCATGATCGAATTCGTCAAGATGGTGTCAAAAAGAGACTCGCAACTGAGAAGGAGCGCGGCAGGAAAGAAATCTGGAAGATGGGAGGGTTACAAGAGGTCCGATTCCACGACCAACACCACATCCGCCCCAGACGCTGCACCAGCAGGATCAGTTCCAGGTTATCACGGCCCCGCTCCAATGGATCTTTCGGCAGTGAAAGGAAAGAAGATCACACCTGAGGACAGGAAGAGACGAAGGGAAGGAGGATTATGTATGTACTGTGGGGACAGCAGACATTTTGCGGCATCGTGCCCAAGAAAGCTGAAAGCAGCATCAGGACAAACGGAAGTGTCACCGTTTAGGAAGGCAGCGAATAAAGGGGATGAACATTCAACAACAGGAAAAGGAAAGGAAGTGGAATCGGGAAAAGTTTAGTGCAGTGCAATAAGGATGGCAATTGCGCTGGAAACGAATCTCCTTTGTCAGTCAATGCTAGTTTTGGTATTTCGCAGTTTTCTATATCAAGCGCAGAAATAAAAGAGTGTTCTATGGAAAGCAAACATCTCGTTGTGAAATGCTCGCTGAAGATAGAAGACAAGATCATTGATACCCGCGCTTTGATAGACTGCGGAACTACTGGAATAGCATTTATTGACAAAGATTTCGTCCGCCATCATCAATTACAAGAACAAGAATTAAAAGAATCAAGAGAATTAGAAGTTATAGATGGAGGACCCATCGAATCAGGAACCATCAACACCATGGCAAAACTGGACTTTGGAATACGCGGACATCAGGAACAATTACCAGCATTCGTTACAAAACTTGGACACTATCCAATCGTACTTGGATTACCATGGCTACAACTTCACGATGTTACAATCAAATTCCAAAAGAAAAGAATAGGATTTGAAAGCGATTACTGCCAGAAGCATTGTCAACATCATTCGAGCGTATGGGTATGGGGAAATCATACGGAAACAACGGAATCCAATGGACCAAAACTGGACATATGTGCCATAGCAGCAGCTCCATTCATGAGACGGAATAAAAAGGAGAAACTCAAGGTGTATGCGGTAACTTTATACGAAATCAATGAGGCCCTAGAAGTGAAGGACCTTCAAGAAAAACCGCTGGAACAGTTAATTCCCAAGGAATGTCTTGAGTTTCTCCCCCTCTTTGATAAAGTAATCGCTGAATGGCTACCACCACACAGACCATACGATCATAAGATCACACTCCAAGATGGATTCACCCCACCCTTTGGACCAATATACAGCCTGTCAAGAGAAGAACTTCAGGTCCTAAAAGAGTGGATCGAAAAGAACTTGTCAAAGGGATTCATCAGATCGTCATCATCACCATGCGGGGCACCGGTGTTGTTCGCACCTAAACCAAATGGAGGCTTACGACTGTGCGTGGACTATCGAGGACTCAACGAAGGAACCATAAAAAATTGATATTCGTTACCGTTAATCCAGGAAACCTTAGTGAGATTGTCAAAAGCCAAGTGGTACACCAAACTGGATGTCCGAGATGCCTACAACATGATCCAAATAGCAGAAGGAGACAAATGGAAAACGGCGTTTAAGACTCACTATGGCCTGTTCGAATCCCTCGTTATGCCTTTTGGACTCACCAATGCACCAGCTAGCTTTCAGGAATTTATCAACGATACTCTTCGCCCCTTTCTGGACATCTTCTGTACGGCATTTCGGGACGACATCCTTATTTACAGTGACAATTTAAAGGAACATAAGGAACACGTCAGAGCAATAATGACGACGCTTAAGGAGGCCGGTCTATATCTGAAAGCGGAAAAATGCGAGTTTCATCAACAGGAAGTGAAGTATCTGGGATTGATAGTTGGCGTAAATGGGATTAGAATGGACCCGGAAAAAGTAACAGCGGTGAAAGAGTGGGAAGCACCTGGCAAGCTGAAGGAAGTTCAAGCATTTTTAGGATTCATAAACTTCTACCGAAGGTTTATAAGAAACTATAGCAGGGTGGTCCAACCATTAACCAAACTTACGAAGAAACTGGTACCTTTTCACTGGGGCCCCGATCAAAAGAGAGCATTTGCCGAATTGAAGGAAGCATTTACAACAGCACCAGTCCTAGCACACTTCGATTACGAAAAAGAAATCGTCCTAGAAACCAACGCATCGAGTTATGTATCCGCGGGAGTATTATCACAGTACAATGATCAGGGAATCCCCATCCAGTGGCATTCTTTCAAAGAAACATACACCAGCGGAAGAAAATTACGAAATTTATGATCAAAAGCTGGGCGCCATCGTTGAAAGTCTGGAACAATGGAGACCGGAATTCAAAGGGTCAGTACATCCTATCAAAATACTGACAGACCACAAGAATCTCGAATACTTCATGACATCAAAGCTGCTCAATACAAGGCAAACAAGATGGTCGCAATTCCTATCAAGATTCAAGTTCAAGATTATATACCGTCCAGGAAAACAGGGTCAGAAGCCCGATGCACTCACCAGAATGCCAGGAGACATTCCTCTGAAGGGGGGGGCAGAAAAAACCCAACAAATCGTGCTGAAGACGGAAAATCTTGACCAAAGAATTCAGAAGTGATTGGTGGTTGCGTTTGCGGAAGTAGTCAATCGAGAAGCAGATGAAGTTAGCTCAGAAGAGTTGTGGAATTGGATTCAAAGGGTGTCCAAGGACTGCCCGTATGACAGCAGCGAAGGACTGTGTGCCAATGCCACGGAAATCATCAGCAAAGAAATCTCGAAGAAACTTCATTTGATAAAGGATCATCACGATACACCAGCAGCAGGACATCCAGGATGAGCAAAAACCTTCGAACTCCTCAAAAGAAGTCATCAATGGCCAGGTATGAGGAAGGACGTGGACAGATATGTACGAAACTGCCACGTATGTCAATGCAGCAAAGCAACCCACCAGAAAATCCACAGATGGCTCAAACCACTGGAAATACCGCAACCACCGTGGAAGGATCTGAGTATGAATTTCGTGGTGGGACTACCAGAGAGCGAGGGGTACAACGCCATATGGGTAGTGGTCGATTGGTTGTCAAAAATGAAACATTTTGTACCATGTCGGGACGATACAGATAGCAAGAAGCTGGGTGAAATGTTTATACGAGAGGTGTTCAAGTTATATGGCTTACCAGACACCATAGTATCAGACAGAGGACCCCAATTCGCATCAGAGTTCTGGAGACATGTTTGTGAAAGACTCGGAATCGAACGAAGGCTGTCAACCGCGTTTCATCCGCACACAGATGGATAAACAGAACGACTGAACGCCATTATGCAACAGTACCTCAGGGCCTTCGTCAATTATCAACAGAACGACTGGACACAATGGTTACCAATGGCAGAATTCGCGTCGAACAATCACGCCTCGGAAACAATAGGATGCTCACCATTTTTTGGCAATTACGGATTTCATCCAAGAATGACCTTTAGTCAACATCCGATTCAGAATGGAAACGAGATCAGGGAAGTAAATGCCAACACCCTCTCCCAGAAAATGAACGATATCTTCCAACAGATGAAGGCTGAAATGACTTGAGCGCAAGATATTCAGGCGGAACAAGCAGACAAGCGTCGACGAGAGGGAGTGCAGATGAAGGTTGGGGATCAGGTCTGGATGGACGCCAGGAATATTACAACACAACGACCCAGCAAGAAACTTGACTGGAAACGCCTGGGACCCTACAAGATTATGGAGGTCGTCAGTTCATGGGCCTACCGGTTACAGTTACCCAAGGATCTTCACATTTATGCAGTACAACCAATCTCCCGCTTTATCAAAGTATCGGAAGATCCCTTGCCAGGGCAAATCGAATCCGCACCACCCGCAGTTGTTGTTGACGGAGAAGAAGAATACGAACTGGAACGCATCGACGACTCGAGGATATTTCGACAACAACTGCAGTTCCTAGTCAAGTGGAAAGGCTATGATGAACAAAGCTGGGAACCGGCAATCAATGTGGACGGACTTCAAGCAATCGATGTATTCCACAAAGAACAACCTGGCAAACCCGGATCCATAGCCTTGTAGGAACTCGGCATGTGGAAGGGGGAGCTACTCTTACGGTTGTGTCGAGTGGGAATCGGGGAGGAATATGGATCGATGATTGAGATACAGGAATACGAAGGAAATCAGGATTCGTTGGTTGGAATCAGGTTTCGTTGGAAAGAATCAGGTTTCATTGGCTGGAATCAGGTTTCGTCGGTTGCGTTGTAAATATGGCGTGATGGTTATGGCGTAGGCCGCGGGCTGAAAGGGTTGCATACATAGTTGGGTGGAGTTAGGATGTATTTCAGAACGAGTGAGCAAAGGTGACGACGGTCGCGTTAACTGTATATAAGGGTGCTGGATTCGCGGAGGATAGGTTTGTTCTTCACTCGTTCTCTAGTCTACAAAACAATCAATAGCTTCGGCACCAACCTCTGTTCACTTCTGTGATTCCAGATTTCGAGTCTCTAGTTTGTTACGCAGTTCCCGCAATCACTGTACCTTTCCGTTTGGTTTTTATAACCCCTAGAACTCTGAACCTTGAACCCTTGACACTTCACTTCTATCTATTTTCATTAATACCTGTTTGTCTGACATGAAATTCTCCACCCATTGACACAAGTCAGCTTGAAACTTATATCTTTTATTCTTTTGATCAAGTTTTTCTTTGCTAGTCAAGAAAGCACCTTTCACCTCTATCAACATTGCTGTTATATACTTCCTCTTTGCCCATACTTTTTCAATATACTGTACCATCCTCCCAATTGTGTTAACTGTAGACCTTCAATCTCTGTGTCTGTAATGGCCCCAGTAAAGAATTTGTTTCCTTTCACATTCAGGTGCAATTTTTATTGCTTCAACCTTTCTAAAATACATCCCTAACCAAGTTTGGCTATACATTAATCTTGCAAGCCTTGGCCAGATCATGATCTGCTATAATTACATCTATGTATGTTTTCTATCATTTCAGATAGTATTCAAGTTGTATTAATATTTAAACCAAGGCAACTATTCTCTTGTCATCCCATCCCAATCGAAGTCTGATTGCCTTGAAGTAGATTGTGTTCAATCTGGCAATCAGTTTTACACACTGTTCAAAATTTGCTGTATGGATCTCTTCTTTCTAAATGTCTATAAAGTTAAATCTTTCTTCTATTGTTGCTTCCTGGGTAATTCCTTCAAATAACTTTGACAATTCTATTTGTTTTATCAGTTTGGTATGTTGATTCCAAGAGTTGAAAAATTCTCCTCTTGTGTATTGTAAGGCCTTGACCATTCCATCTCTCTTTTGTGCTGAATACAATAATATACTCAATCTACTACAAAAATATATTCTGTATGTTTCTCCTCTCCATCCTTATTGTTTTTCCAAGATCTTCTTCAGTCTCCCTAACCCCCACTTTGTTTGATTTTCCTACTCTTCTTTCTCTCTTTCCAAACTCGAAAATTCTATTCTTCTAATTCATTATTTGATTCTACCACAGTTTTTCATCTTATATATACTATAGAGCTCTACACTTTCTGATTTAGCAGATCCATAAGGAAATCCCTGATCTTGGTTACTTTCTCTATGAGCTCTGTAATAGGACTTTTTTCCTACATGATTGATCTTTCTCCCAGCCATCCCTTCAGTATTTTCTTTATTCTTTTTAATCCCTTCTTTTCCATTTTGTCTTCATCTTATCCTGTAATTTTGCTGCTGGTTCTGGCCTATTGTGAACCACTTTCTTACCAATCCTGGATTATCATGTAGTTGAACAGTATTGTATTGTTATTATTCACAAGTTTTTTGACAATGAGATGGTTGCATACTTCTTTTGCTACCAGAGTAATATCAATCATGCATACAATTGAATTGCTGTTCCTGGTAGTGTTACATATGTCTTTGACATCTTTTATGACCAGCATCATATATATCTGAATCAGGTTTTGCAAAATGATTGTATCCCTCCTTTGAATACTTCAGTTACACTATTCTATACTGTTAGCATTGCAGTTTGTATATAGTACAATATATTGGTATCCATTATTTTTAACAATATATTGACCTCGGTGGTTTTGATGTCAATCAAATATTATCTGTTCAATGTAGTTGGTATTATTGCCGATCATGAATTTCAGTTTTGTTTCATTAGTGATGTTGAGGGCCTGGATATCACCTACTCCCTCACTGTCTCGTTTTTCACCTTTGGTATCAACCATAATCGGTATTATTGTTCTTCTTTCCCTAATAAACATTCAGCACGAATGACTGGTTTAGTGTTCCTCCCCTTATTCTTGATAATCTTCTTGCATCTCTACCACATATGCTGCTTTTCTATTTCTTTTTTTTATTCACCAACAATATCCCTTCTTGACTCTTTATACAATTCTGTTATATCATTATCACCATTGGAACTGCTATATTGACTTAATTGGTACTGACTGAGTAGCTGGAATTCACAGCTCAATTTTTTTTCTTTTTCCTCGTCAATAGTTTGCTCTCTCCCTACCTTTTTCTCTGCTTCTATTGTGCCAGCCACTCCATCCGCTCCAATTTCTTCCTTTTGTTTGTTTTTTTGCTGTTGCCTGATTATCCAATTCATTCTAACACAGGTTCAGTCACTCCAGCTTGTTTATTTTTCTCAAGTTTTAGCAATGGCATTGCACTTCTGGTGCTATTGGTCACTCTTTACAATATATTCTATATCTCAATTGATATATTTATTGGCAGTGTGGTTACAGTTCTGGCCCTTTTTCACTTTTCACCCTACTACATCATATTGATTATTCGCTTTCTTGTGAGTTCCTACGCAGAATATATATTTGATCTTCCACAGTCTTCCATATTTGAAGATATAGTATCTCCATCGACAGCAGCATTTGTCAAAGGTATTGGGTTCTATATTATATAGCATCCCACCTTGTACCATATCTCAGCAGTCTTCAATCTCTTCTTCACATTCTAAACTACATTCTTGTCCTTAATGGCAAACACCACTGATGAAGCTTGAGATGGTGCATTTTTCTTTATTTTTTGAATATTTGCCATTCTTTCTATTCATCCAATTGCTATGGAAATCATGATACCGTCATTTTCTGCCTGAATCATTCTCATAACTTCTCCAAGTCACATTACTTCATTGTCATAAATCAGTTCAAATTGATTTCATATATGTTTACTCTTTTGCTGGATATATTCTTTTCAATATCAATAATATCTTGGTCCACCTTTCCTGCTGCAGTGATACTAATCTCCTTATAATTGATTAGCATGTTTGCTGTTGTATTTTCCCAGGCCAGTGCAATAATGAATCACCTGATATTTGTTGAAATAACTGTCACTCTAATATTTGCTGGCATCTGCAGTGTCTAGAGTACTCTGGCAATAGCCAATACACTTTCTGTACTCCTTTCAATGTTAACTGGGTATCTGTTGCTTCTTATGAATGTGATTCTCCACTTTTCCAACCAATTTTGTTAGTGGGAATAGATTCCATGTCATTTACCTATTTCTTTTCCATCTTCTTTGTCTTCTTCTTGTGAACTACCTGGAATCTGTTTTGCTTCTTTTTGTTTTGTCCAACTGCTAATATTGCCATAGAGGTGCAGGTGACATGACAGGACCTTCAACTTGTGGAACTCCCCTCTTTTTCATTCATTGTACCTGTACAGTTAGTCCTGTCAGTGTGATTTTTTGTGACTTGTTTGCTTGAATCTATAGAACCATGATGAATATAGATATAGGTTTGCCCCTGAATTGAATAGGCTTTGGTGCTGCTGTTGCTAATACTGTTGGTATCTGTACTCAAGGACCAGGGGTTGCTATAGCAATTGGCTCTGTATTACCTAGTTCAATTTCTGGGGCATTTTTGACTTCTCTGGCCCCAGTTGGTCAATTTCAATTTCCAGAACCTTTCTACTTGATATTCAACTCTAGCCTTCTGATTTTCATTGTTTTCAATTTGCATATCAGTGATTTCCAAAGCCTCCAAAGTTATTCTGCAAATCAACTTTCTCTTTTGGTTTTCTTTTATTTCAATGATTTTTTGTTATTCTTATTTGAATATTTCATTTTCTTTCTCCATATTTTTTGCTTTGCTTTAAAAATTGGCTAACCTTATTGCAAAGTATTTGAGCCATTTGGCTTATATACTTGGGATCTACCTCTTTCTATATCTTTTTTTATTCTTTGCAAAATACAATTAGAGAGTTGATTTTAATATTGATTTCTGGTATCTGTTTTTTTATTTCCAAATTCATATCATTTATTGCCACCATCCAACTGGTGGTAACTTGCCTTTTGTCCTTGGTATATCTTTCACCCATTACTCCATTGCAGCTCAGTAGTCTATTAAAACCCCATGATTATACTGTTCGTCAGCGATCTGAATGGACATTTATTGTAGGATGTGGATAATGTCAATCTTGCCACTTAGTTTGTTGATTGTTTCCCCTGTACACAATAGATTGAATCATTCCACTGATAGTGCTGATCACATCTGGGTGTGGGGTGGTGTGGTATTGCAGTATATTTCATTGGTTGTCTTGGTACTGTATTGCCCTCAAACACTGTTTTCCAATTAACCCATCTGCTTAGTATATGTGCTTTATTGTCACTGCTGTTCTGATTACTCCCCTCCATATTGGTGAACTTCTCTTTATCTTGGATTTCAAGGGTCAAAGCTCATTATCTTTGGTTCCAATCTTGGATGGAAGTCATGTCTAATGCAACCTATCTAAATGTACTTCTCTGATATGTATCATTGGTACTACTGAGATGCCAAATAATATTGATAGAATAAATTTTCATTGCCCAAAGCTTAGCCTGAGATTGCTGTAAAGCAAGGGAAAAGGAGAGCTGTGAAACTGTGACATTTTGGGGTTTTGTTTTATTCATCATTAGTGTGCATAACAGTCTTCAACAGGTTCTGGTGAATCTAATCATAATTCAGGTAGGGACTTGGTATAATTTGTGGCATCATAGATATATCATATATGTATTTAATATCTTGCAGTATGCTATGTTGAAATAAATATGTGTTGATATTGATACTCTCCTGTAAAAACATATGTATATTGATATAAAGTGGAATTGGAAAATGCATAACTCATTTCCATGATAGGGCTATTAAATAGATATCTGTAATAGAAAGAACCCATAGATAGTGGAGGGTTGTAAGATTTGGAGAGCAATGTAATTCTCAAAAAGGGATATAATTGTAAAAATGGATACTGTTTGATAAAGTTCCTGTAATTAATTACACTACTAAAGAATACTCTAGTAGAATAGCTGAACTCTGATGTGAACAAGTTGTGAAAATAATCAATCTGATCAGACTAAAAGTGACTTGGCAAAATGCAATGGTGGTATAGATGGCTGTCACAAGGGTATCCAAAACATAAAAACCTTGAATTTTTTCAGTAACAGGAAGGCATCAACCTGTTTAGTAAAGAAAACAAGTTTTAACAATATATATATGAAAATGTATATTCTTTTCATTCAAAAACTTTCAATGATTTACCATATCCTGAGTGAAGCTTGTCATATACTAACAAAGCAAGTGCAAAAGTGAGTAAAGATACTACTTTGTCTGTAAATCTGAAATAATACTCTCTGTTTGTTATTCTATCAGTTCAAACAGGCTATACCAGTACCAATTATATTTTTGAATCAATTACAAAATATGGACCAAACTCTAAAAAACTGATTGAAATATCAAGTGAAATTGGAAGGTTGAAACAAGAAGAATCACACTTATAAGTAAAAGAATATAAAAAGAGCAAAGTAGATAGTAAGGTTATATTGAAAGAAAATAGGGGGTGGCCAAAATTAAAGATGAAAGTGATGCAAAGGAAGACATAAGAAGTAAATTTTGTTTTGAAAAATATATTTTGTTTAATTGTCTATTTTTCTGTCATGGTTCAAAGAGGGAAAACAATCTTTTTGTTTTGATTTGGATATTTAAAAGTCATTACAGAGATATGTTTGTTTTTGGACACAGTATTTTGTTTCTTTGTAAGATTTCTTGAAGATGGTTGGAAAAGGTTGTAATATACATAGATAGCTCTGGTCATATTAAGGTTTCATTCTGCCAGATACTTATATAGTTAGTTCTAGGAAGACATTGGTTTAAACACCAATAATATTCACCTCTATATATACAAAAGGTCTATTTGGGCACATCTTACCACAACATTGTTCAATGATAATCTTTGCACACAAATTAGTGGAATCAGGTGTTACCCAATTCCACAATCATTTTGACCACATTACTGTGCCATATTGGCTGCGCCCCACTTCACAGAACCTCCCCATTCCCTACCGCACCAAATCTACCCCACCTTTCTATACGACTTTGCACCTTAGAAATGTCTACCAAATCACTAAACCTCCCTATCACGCTGACACTAGTTGTCTTATATGATTATTGGCCAAAGCGATTATTAATCCAGAGTTCGCTGTCCTGTGAAATTTGTTGTCTTGATCGACTATAAACTCACTCGGTGGGGTGGGCCGTACATTAATGGCCGCCATACTAACATAACAGGCTGCATCAACGACCAGAAGCCCTGTGACAGGCTACAGAAGGCCCTAAGAATTTTTTTTCGCAGAAACCTAAACCTTTAATAGTCGTACTCAAAAGACCAACTACTTTGTCACACTTTATATCTCGTACAAACCATCCTGCTCCTTATACTATATCTAAAACTCCTTCCAAAAGGCCTCTAAATCAGTTTCATTTCCAAATTTGCCATGCATTTCCAACTCATTTGATACTCTGTGATAAACTGCATACTCCGAATCTTATTCACTCTAATCCATCTTTATAGTGGTGGCAATCAATTTTTCATGATATCCTTGCTTGCTACTTAAAACTAAAAGGTCATTAAATGATATCACTGTAGGTCAAATCTCTCATTAAGTGACTGAACTACAATATGCTGTTGCCCAGAATGCTGACGCGAGACGTTTGGAGAACAATGGTGTGTAATAGTGGCGTACTACAACCTCGTGTAAACAAATAAGATTGAGATTTGGTGCCCACAATCAACATTCAGTACGGCAGAAAACTTTAGAAGCTATCTCTATCTGTTTGTACCCATCTTTAGTTTAGTTATCCTTGCCCTCCCACTTCGTATTTTTCTTGCGACAGCAAAGTTAGCATTATTGTGTTTTAATAAATTCAGTGTAGGATGTAAACCTTTAGTACAACCAAACCCTCGAGGGTATGGCTCAAAGCAATGTACTCCTCATCTTCGAGCTCGGCTCGCTCACCATATGATAACAACACTGGGGTATATTGCGTCTGCCATCCAGTGATCGTTCTCGGCCTTCCAGCCTGACCGACGACATCAACAGCTTGACCAACTCGCACACTAACAGGAAGAGGTTTCATATCTTCATCCAATGTGATCAAGAACCGGGGGTGCATAGCTGGCACAATGAAGTACAGAAGGTAATGATGTGATCCCAAAATGACTAGAAAATATCAGTATACGCTGCGCTAATGTATGGCCAATTAAACTTACAGCTCTTTGCGTCAAGCAGACTCACAACAACCGTCAATAATCCCGCAATCGATACCCTACTCAATACACTCCGGTCTGTATGGAAGGGATTCACGTTAAGAGTTCCCTTCCCCATATGTAACAGACCTTGAGCAATCCTGACCATGAAAAGCGCATTCGGATCTCGGTGATAGTAACTTGCCAACTGTCGTAATAATTGCGCCAACCTGGCGTTATTTGAGCCGGCACCCACAAGACCCATCGCGAAAATGGCGTTAATTGCAACATCGATGTCATTGTCATGAGAGTACCGAGAGAGAGTATCGTAAACCTTCATCTGGGGGTTCGATGCATTAAGGAGACCCATGGCAAGGGGGACAGTCTTCCTGATAACTGGTTCACCGTAGTGCATAAGATGTCCAAAGGCTCTTAGAGCCATCTCGGCCCCAATATCTTCACCCATAGATATCAAAGACAATCCTAAAATAGCGTATGACTGAAACATATCGTTGCCTTTATTGTCCTCTTCGAAAGTGTCAATGTGTTCATTGCAATGAATCAACATTCTCTGGTATTTCTCCACGTTTGCAGTACCAGCATATGAACAAGCTTCGACCAACACACCGATAGCTTTGCCTATTGGCTGTGGGGCAGCTTTTAGTACCTCCAGTGTAGCATCAGCATCTTCCTGTCTGCCTATATACAGCAATGCCAACCCGAGTGACAGGAACTGATTCCATTTATCTTGGAGCTGTGCTGTGTCTTCTCGATCAACAATAGCATGCAAAATGCCATCGGCAACATCACCATCGCCGGAGCCTACAAAAATTAGACCAACGATATGGCGGCCATTGCGGAGATCTCCAAGGTCAAAGAGGAATTAGCCACAATTGGGACCAGTAAATCTCGCAGATCGGGTCTCTGCGATCCAGCGTATGCTAAACCAAGGCCCATGATAGCGCTATTCCTTATTTCGGGATTTTGCTATGGAGGTACTGTTCATTACTAAGCAAAGCTAGTGCAGGGTCTGCTTCTGACCGGACTCCGGAATTGACGAGTCCAACTGCAAGTGCTGCTCCAGCCTAAAATATTAGTTAGCTAACAAACGATTACATATAGCCAATGTACATTGATTTACCTTGATATTGTTTTCAGAAGCCTCCATGAATCTATCAATGATATCCAGACCGCCTTCAACATTCCATTGATGAATCATGCCAATACTCGCTGTCGCACTCAACATTCCCAGGTCCTTATTCTTGTACACCCAGCTATTGCTATCCTCATCTGTGAGCATCAGTTTGTCGCTAGTGAAACCAGCGTTAACAAAACTGTTTACAAAACTGTTCGCAAGGTTTTGCTTGGCGCTGTCCACCGACGTTCCCGATCCTCGAGTATTTTCGAGGTGTGACTTGTAAATGTCTTCAGGTGTTTTAGGTTCGAGTATATTCAGCTCTTTACCCAATGCAAGGAAATGTTCAGTCAAGCGTGTGTTGTTCAGACATTCTGCAACCCCCTCGTCTTCACAATCGACCCGGATACCTTGCCGAGCTACCAAAAATGCAAGCTGTTTCTTGAGAGCCTGGTCGTCGGTTGCCTTAAAGTTCTCTTGAATCAAGTTTATATCATTGAGGCGGATCGCGAGGGTCATAGCCTGAGCCAATTTGTTGAATGTGCGATATACAGTGTGTGCAGTTTGGAGTGTTTTAACGTCTTCTGGGAACGAAAGTAAAGGAACCATACTGAACAAAATTAGAATTTGAAACCAAGGCCTCTATAAACCAGAATGCGCACCTAACCATGTACAAACACACACGGGCATAAGTGTTTTCGTCCAAGAAGGGAGGGATTTTCTCAATGCTGTCCAATTCAAACAGCAGATCTGCAGCATCGGCCTCAGCATTATGCTTCAAAAAGAATGGCACCAGTGACAAGGCTAAATCCAGGAGGTCCTTTGCGAATACTTCATCACCCGCTTTACCACGCCGTATACTATCGGTGCCAATCTCAAGGGCCAAATGTCTAACGTACTCATGCCCCCATGCACCAGGATCATTGGTTGGGGCTAGAAGTCGGTACTTTAGGGAGTCCAAACGATCTTCGTCTGCATATGTCATAGCAAGCACTGAGAGAACGTCCGCGAATGCGACCTGAAGAGGGTCAGAGGGTTTTCAATTATCTCTCCGGAACTTCAAACACACCTTACTGTCACCTTCAGGCCATGTCTCGAAAAGAGCGGTAAGGGTATTGTAATGAGGACGAAGAAACTTCAGAGGTTTAGGTACCGCGGTCATAGAAGATGTTGAAGTCCTGATCAATATTTTAATTTGATCTAGAGAAGGCTTGTAAAGTTCTTGTTTGCCCTCCTATTAATACGTAGACAATAGAATTAGTTGATTCAATAAACTGATAGACCCCAAACAAACCTCCAATCGTTGTACCAACATCTCCAGGTCGGATTTCAGTTGCTGATCCTCTTCGGACAGTTCTAGTTTTTAAATTAGCCAACATTGTCATAGTCTAGTCCAGTGCTTGCCTTCTGGAAAATCAGCCTTTCTGTCCACACCATCCCCGCTTCTTGCTATGTTGTCCTGGGCTGTATTGTCCTTAGCAGGATTATCTGCCACGGTTGCCTGGCCCTTGTCAAAACCTCTTGATTTATCACTTTTCGCCATGGTGTAGAACGGGTGTTAAGGAGACGAATTAGCAGAAGAGGCAAATGTGGATAGATAGAAGTATATGATGGACGTAAGAATGGAAGGCAGAAAGGAATGAGGAATGGATAGAAGCTTATCAAAATGACTCTAAGACGTCATTGCCTACTTTATCAAGGCGCAAACATATAATTGATTAGTCATATATGCAAACACGTCTTAGGGTACTTCGAAGACGGTTTGCATTAGTCACCGCAGTCAGATTTGATTGCACCCCAGACAAGGGTTTCACTGTCGACCCCAGGAAGAAAGTGAAATTTGTATACTTAAAGTTTTCAATTTAATATAAAGAAAGGTAGCAGTATATACTCAATGTATATTTCTTCATATACATACAATAATGGTATATCAATTAAAGCCACAAAACAATTCAATATTAATAGTAAACCAAATCACAGTAAAAGAAAAAGAAAATGAAATCCCCAATAAATACAGAAAGCCATTAGACAATAAAAAATAATATATAGAGATAATAAATGAATAAAGTATGAAAAAAGGTCAGAAATAGACGTTTTATTTTTTTACTTGGCTTTTATGATAATTATTTTTTTTCAATACTTAAATATTTTTGGTATTCCCAATGAATTTTCCTGTTATATTTTAAAAATCACACAAATACCTACAAAAAATTATAAAATCTAATACATAAAGATTTTATTTAACATTGAAATTTATATTGCAATTTTTATTCCATATAAATTTTTTAAAATTTTTCTGTCTTTAAATATAATAATAAATACTATTTTGAATCTATTATTCACATGATTATATACATATTCTTGACAATTTGAAGTAAGTAATATATTTAATATTTGTGTGGAATACAAAAAATTGATTTCAGGATGAAAAAATTTCATTATTTTTATACAAATATTGTTAAAATGAATAATGGCACAGTTGTATCAAATAAAGATTGATAATTAATTAACAATCGATAAAGACAAAAGAATAGAAGATAGTTCTTTAAAAAATAGTATGAAAAATTGGAATTCAATATTGAGAATTCAAAATTGGGACAGAAGTAAGATTGACAAATATAAAATTAATTATATATATTGAAGAACAGATCAATTCATTTGGAAATAAACAAAAGAATTATACTTGTTGAATTTCATACCAACGAATACCACAATATTATAATAGTTGAAAGTTTTGAATAAAAGTAATAGGTTTTGAAAAATAATCGATTTACTTTTAATTTTTTTTGTTATCTATAAATAAATTTCAGAACTTTAATATCACTCTTTATTCAATTTGATATTGATATTGAGTCTCTTGATATATGTAATTTTTATGTGAATTTGAGTTTTTATAATTTCTAGAACTTGATAAAAAAATTTTGATAAAAAAATTTAGTTTACATTCAATCCTACAAGAAATAATTTGTTTTGTTCATATATTGATACATTGATTCATATGAATGGAATAACTTGAATTGTATTTATATGTTATTGAACAGTATATTGAAATCGCTCAGCAATATTCAAAACTGATTAATACAAACGATATTTATACAATATCTTTGTCTATTATTTCAATTGAGTTTCAAAAGAACTAAAAACTGCAATATCAATTAAAACAATTACCAATTACTTGATTAATATATATTTTTGATAAAAATTTTTATAATTATATTAGTTTCTTCAATTTCACAGATATCTTGTGCCAGTATTCAGTATTTCAACTGTGTGATATGATGTGTAATATTTCAGCCATCTGTATGAAGTCTAGAAAACCACCTTTTCAATATATTTGAAATAAACCAAATCCAGTTCCACCAGAAAATAGTTATTGAACAGATGCTGCCAAAACGGAATAAATACAAACAACCAATGATTTGATATTCAAAAATCATTATACTAAATACTATAAATTATATATATAGTCTGGATAAATGAATATTGACACTATAGTAAATATAACACTTAAAATATATATTCAACAGAAAATTCAGTATTTATTAGCAAGAATACTTCTCAAATTTTTCAGTTTTTAAGGTTCCTCAAATTGGCTGGTTTGATATTTAGTTGAATTATCTTTTTGAAAGATAGTTGGTATTATTCAAATATTTAATTATATGACTTTATTTCAAAAAGTATTTGGTATAATAGGGAAAATATTGCTTGTATTGCAATTTCATGAACTTATTTTGATGTTTTAAATATTTCAAAACCCTTCAATTGAGTTTTTGCTATATATTTCAAATTTGATTTCAAAATATCTATATTATTTTCATTTCATACAATTCATTTTAGTACAATATGTTTATAACCAAATATATCAATTCTATATTATACTATATAGTTTGAATTTCAAATTGTAAAATATATATTATTCATTTTTTGAATCTTCAATAATTTACAAAGATTTCGCTTATATCATTCTGCTCTATAAGTGCGTTCTATATTTGTTATGTTCCAAAATATACTAGTTATTAAATAAGTTCAATATATTCAAATAAATACTTTGATTTAATCACTATTTATTCATAATTCAAACAATATTATATACAATCAGATAGGCAGATTCTTCAAGCCTTTTGAATGGTACAATATTATGTAATTCAATATGAATATTGGACGAGAATAGGGTATACTTATTCTGCTAAAGATTTTCTTGTGCAGTCAATGTCAAGGTTTCAAGGCTCAGGGTTCTAGGGGTTATAAAAACTGAAACCGAGGTATAGTGATCATGGGTGCTGCATAACACACAAGAGACTTGATTTCTGGAATTACCAAAGTGAACAAAGATTGGTGCCGAAGCTATTGATTGTTTTGTAGATTAGAGGACAACTAAAGAACAAACCTATCCTCCACTAAACCATCGTCCTTATATACAACTAATGCGACCGTCGTCACCTTTACTCACTCGTTCCAAAATATATTGAAATCTCACCCAACTATGTGTACAACCCTTTCAATCTGCAGCTCACATCATAACCATCACGCCATATTTACAATGCAACCAACGAACCTGATTCCTTCCAACGAAACCTGATTCCTTCCAGCAAACCTGATTCCTTCAATTAAATCTGATTCCATCCATGCGTCACGTATTCTTTATATACACTCCATCGATCATCACTTTTCTCCAATTCTCACTTGACACAATCGTGACAGTAGCTTCCCCTCCCGCAAACCAAATTCCTATGAGGCTGTTGATCTGCGTTTTCCAGGTTGTTCTGCATGGAATATATGAATGGCTTGAAGACTGTCAATGTTGACTGCTGGCTCCCAGCTCCTTTCGTCGTAGCCCTTCCATTTGACCAGATACTGCAGTTGTTGTCGATAGAACATAGAGTCATTGATGCCTTTGACTTCGTATTCTTCTGTTCCGTTCATGATGACGGTAGGTGGTGCTGATTCAACTTGTCCGGACAATGAATTATTCCAGGCTTTGCTAAGATGGGAGATTGGTTGTACTGGATGTATATGAATGTCCTTAGGTAGGTCCAATCGGTAGGCCAACAGGCTGATGACTTCAGTGATTTCGTGTAGTTGTAGATATTTCCAGTCTAGCTTTTTGCTTGGCGTATGTGTTGCAATATTCCTAGCATCCATCCATACTCTGTCTCCCACTACCATCACCATTTCTTCTCTTCGTCGTTTGTCCACTCGTTCTGCTTGGATTGGTTGTGCTCGGGACATTGTGGCTTTCATCTTTTGAAGATTTCTTCATTTTTTGGGAGTGGATATTGGCATTTACGTCCCTGATATCGTTTCCGTTCTGAACTGGATGTTGACTGAAGGTCATCCTTGGATGGCCACCGTAATTGGCAAAGAATGGTGAGCAGCCAGTTGTTTCTGAAGTATGATTGTTTGACGCAAACTCTGCCATTGGTAGCCATAAGGCCCAGTCATTTTGCTGATAATTGACGAAGTTCCTTAGATACTGTTCCATAATGGGATTTATTCGCTCTGTTTGGCCATCAATTTGTGGATGAAATGCAGTCAAGAGTCTTCGTCCGATTTGGAGTGTTTCGCAGACATGCCTCCAGAATTCAGAGCCAAATTGAGGTCCTCTGTCCGATACTATGGTGTCTGGTAAACTGTGTAACTTGAACACATTTTGTAAAAACATTTCGCGCAATTTCCTGTCATCTGTATCGTCTCAACATGGTACCAAGTGCTTCATCTTTGACAGTCTATCGACTACCACCCATATAGCATTATATTCTTTTCTTTTCAGTAACCCAACCACAAACTCTCTACTCAGATCCTTCCATGGTTGCCTCAGTATTTCCATCGGCTTTAGCTATCTGTGGGACTTTTGATTCCTGAGTTTACTGCATTGACACACATGGCAATTCCATACATACCTATCCACATCTGTTCTTATGCCTGGCCATTGATGATTCCTTTCGAGTGAATCCATGGTTGTTGCTGGTGCTGGATGCACGGCTGTTGGTGAATCGTGATGTTCCTGTATGAACTGTAGCTTGTCCGATTCCTCTTTGATTTCTGTTGCGTTGAGGCACAGTCCTTCACTGTTATCGATTGGGCAGTCCTTAGATACGTTTTGAATCCAGTTCCACCACTTCTTTGAGTCGGTTTCGTCTTGATTTAACACTTGCACAAATGCTACCATGAGTCTTCGTTGTAATGTTTTCTCAAGATTCTCCATTTTGAGTACTATGTATTGGGTTTTTTCTCCCCCCCTCTTTGGAGGAATGTCTCCTGGTATTCCAGTAAGTGCATCAGGCTTCGGTCCCTGTTTTTCTGGGTGGTAAACAATCCTAAACTTGAATCTCGACAGGAATTCAGACCACTTTGTTTGCCTTCTATTGAGTAACTTTGATTTCATACAATATTTGACGTTCTTGTGGTCTTTCAGTATCATAATTCAAAGTGCTGACCCTTTGCATTCCGGTCTCCATTGTTCGGGGGATTTAACCATAGCTCCTAATTCCTGGTCATAGATTTCGTAATTCTCCTCAGCTGGTGTATACTCCTTGGAACAGAATGCAACTGGGTGAAGGATTCCGTGGTTGTCGTTTTGTGATTGAACTCCTGCTAACACATAACTGAAAGAATCTGTTTCCAGGATGATGTTCTTTTCATAATCAAAATGTGCGAGTACTGGTACTGTTGTTAATGCTTCTTTCAGCTCCGCAAAGGCTCGTTTCTGCTCAGGTCCCCAATGGAAAGGTACCAGCTTTGTCATTTGCTCTGTTGATGGTTGAACCACCCTTCTGTAATTCTTGATGAATTTTCAATAGAAGTAGGCAAATCCTCAGAATGCCCGAACTTGTTGGAGTTTGCTGGGTGCTTCCCACTCCTTGACTGCCGTTATCTTTTCTGGGTCCATTCTGATTCTATTGACCCTGACTATTAGTCCTAGGTACTTGACTTCTTGTTGATGGAATTCACATGTTTTGGCTTTCAGGTACAGTCCAGCTTCCTTCAACGTTGTCATTACTGCTTTGACATGATCCTGGTATTCCATCAAATTGTCACTGTAGATGAGAATGTCGTCCAGAAATGCCATACAGAAGATGTCCAGAAAGGGTGGGAGTGTGTCATTGATGAATTCTTGAAAGGATGCTGGTGCATTGGTGAGTCCAAATGGCATAACCAGGGATTTGAATAGACTATAGCGGGTCCAGAATGCCATCTTCCATTCGTCCCCTTCGGCGATTCTGATCATATTATAGGCGTCTCAGACATCCAACTTGGTGTACCCCCTGGCCTTCGATAATTTCAATAACGTCTCTTGGAACAGATGTCGGGGATATCGGTTCTTTATCGTTCCTTCATTCAAGCCTCTGTAATCCACGCTTAATGGCAGACATCAATTTGGTTTTGGTGCAAACAGGACGGGAGCTCCACATAGTGATGACGACGACCCAATGAATCCCTTTGACAAGTTCTTTTCAATCCACTCTTTCAGGACCTGAAGCTCCTCTCTTGACAGGCTATTGATTGGTCCGAAAGGTTGAATGAAGCCGTCTTGCAGTGTGATCTTGTGGTCGTATGGTCTATGTGGTGGTAGTCTTTCAGCGATTACTTCATCCAAGTGGGGGGGGAACTCATGGTATTCCTTGGGAATTAACAGATCCAGTAGTTTTTCTTGAAGATCCTTAATTTCTGGAGCTTTGTTGATTTCGTATGAAGTTACTGCATACTCCTTGAATTTCTCCTTCTTATTTTGTTTCATATATGGAGTTGCTGCTATTGCACATATATTCAGCTTCGGTTAGTCTGATTTCATTGTTGCCATATGATTGCCCCATACCCACACACTCGAATGATGGTGACAATGTCTCTGGCAGTAATCACTTTTGAATCCTATTCTTTTCTTCCGGAATTTGACTGTGACATCGTTGAGTTCCAACCATGGCAGTCCGCATACAATTGGGTAATGACCCAGTTTGGTGACGAACACTGATAACCTTGACAATTGTCCTCATATACCTATGTCCAATTTGGCCATGGTGGTGATTGTTCCTGACTCGATGGGTCTTCCATCTATAACTTCCTGTTCCCTGTATTCTATTAACTCTTTTTCCTTCAATTGATGATGGCAGATGAAATCTTTGTCAATAAATGCTATACCAGTGGCTCCGCAGTCTCTCAAAGTGTGAGTATCAATGATTTTGCCATCTATTTTCAGCGAGCATTTCATGACGAGATGTTTGCTTTCCTTAGAAGACTCCTTTATTTCTGTGCTTGATATAGAAAACTGCAAAATACCAAAACTAGCATTAACTGACAAAGGAGATTTGTATCCAGTGCAATTGCCATCCTTATTGCACTGGACTAAACTTTTCCCGATTCAACTTCCTTTCCTTGTCTTGTTTCTGAATCTGCGTCTTCTTCATTCGCTGCTTGTTTAAAAGATGATACCTCTGTTTTTCCTGACGCAGCTTTCAACTTCCTTGGGCATGACGCCGTGAAATGCCTGCTATCCCCAAAATACATATATAATCCTCCTTCTCCTCGTCCCTTTCGTTCCTCAGGTGTAATCATTTTTTCCTCGACTGCTGAGAAATCTATCGGTGCAGGGCCATACTATCCTACCACTGATGCTGCCGGTGCCGTTTCAGGGGTGGATGTGGTGCTGGTCATTGGGTCGGACTTTTTATACCCTTCCCACTTCCCTGACTTCTTTTCTGCTGCATATCTTCCCAACTGTGAATCTGGTTTTGAACAAAGATTGATGAACTTGACTATACTTTCTGGTTCCTCGATATGTTGCAGAGCGTCCTGAAGTTTGTTGGACAGCGCATTTCGTAACGAGTCCATTTGAGCATTTTCGTTCCATTGGATGTCTGCTACGTATCTTTGAAATTCTGTGTAGTAATGAGAGAATTTGCAGTCTCGTTGTCTGAGTCTCAAGAGTTCACTCTTGGCTGTTGCTGTCTTATCTTGGTTTCCGAAAGCTAGATCTAGCAGGTCAACTAGGTCTTTTAAGGTATCGAGTTTGACTTTCCCAGAGATCTCGTCACACTGTGGTATTGACTGTGCCAGAGCTACCCTCTTTGGACATCCAACCGCATACCGCAGCTTCTGCTGCTCGGTGTTGAATGCTTTTAGTTTTCCGGCAATCTTTCAAGCCAACTGCACCTTCCACCCTCGAAATTCCTTTCTGTCTTCCCTTGAACAGCTGGCAATATCATTTACCTTCTCTTCTTTCTCTTTCTTGCCTCCTGTTTCTCCTGTCCTGCCTTTGGTCAAACTCAAGATTCGGGTTACCTGTTGTCAATTTTCTTCTGCTAGGTCTCTAAACTTCTCCATCTGTGCTTGGGCATCTTCCAGGTCCTGTCTCAATGGCGCTATGTCTGGATCCCTTTTCTCCAGTGGTTGCTCTAGGCTCCAGACTTTTTCTTTTAGATCCCCATGACTGCATGGTTGCATTATATCCTCCCTAGTTCCCATTGTTTGCTGTGTAAGCAGTAACTCCTGCTTTAGGTTGTTCCATTCCTGGATAACTTTTTCTCCTTCTGCAAACAATTCCGATATCTGTGCTTCCGCATTCTTCACAGATTGCGGTTCCTTCAGCAATTCGTTCAACCTGCTGGTTGTCGGTAGTTGAGCAAGAACTTTAGGCCAATGTTGATGTCCCGTATGTGGTGCCTGAGCTGTAATTTGTTCATGGTCTCCGTATTTTTTCCTGCCACATTCTCCAATTCCAATTCTAACGCATTGGTTAGTGTAACATCCCAAGTTGGTCTTGAGGAACCTTCTGAAATCCTGAATGTGGTGTTCAGAGGCTGCTGTGAGGAGGTGGGCGGCTGTTAAACGGTTATGGGGTCTTTTGTTCAGGTACTTCTTTATCTGGTCAGCGTTTTCCTGAAACTGTTGCACTGCTGCTTCAATTTCTGCTTCTAGAAAAGTGTTGACCATCTATGAAAAGAACACGTTGTGTTTACTGGGTGTTGTTACGATAATCAGCGGGGTTGGTAAAGGAGCTGGGTGTACTCTCAATCTACTGTATTCCCCTTGTTTGCCTTCCGCTCGTTGTAAGCAGTCCACAAAATCTGGCTTCTTCTACTCTTCTGTGTTGCCTTACCTGTGGATTCTGATTTGATGGTTTGGGCTTCTGCTGCTGTGCCAATTGATGTATGGGTGCGTCCGCAGTAATGTTCGCAGTAGCAGAGTTCTTCGTTTTGACAATTGACGTGGAGACCATATTACTTAGTCCAAAAGTTCTTGAAAACTGGGTTGTCGATTCGGAGTCCTCCTCCATTTCTTGCAGCTTCTGTCCAGTAACTAATCCAGGGAGATACCGCTTGTGGTTTGTCCCAAAAATATGTTTCAAGGGGTTCTTCGGTTTTGGTGAGGATAGAGTCAATGTTATCGAAGGTGTTCAATGGTTGTTGTTCAAAAAGATTGATGGTTCAACCAGCTAGGTCGAAGGAATTGATTCGGGATTGCCGAGGTTTGTGGATATCGTACACTGGCATTCACTCGAATATAGTGGCACCTTCCAGTCGACATTTCCAGATATACACTATGCAAATGTGTCTCCAGAAACTGTATACAGTTAACCGGTTTTTAAAGTTGCCAATAGACTTAAACACCAGGCACTGAGAATTGCAAGGAGGGTGACAAAAATAGCAGCCACTTTGGTGGTGATAGCGGCACATATACTAAATTATAACTGGTAGAATCGATTGTGAACTCGTTCTTCTGTCAAGGTTTCAAGGCTCGGAGTCCTAGGGGTTATAAAAATCACAACATAGGTGCAGCGATCACAGGTACAGGGTAACCAATTAGAGACTCAAATTCTGGAAGCACCGAAGTGAACAAAGATTGGTGCCAAAGCTATTGATTGTTTTGTAGACTAGAGAACAAGTGTAGAACGAACCTATCCTTCACTAAACCATGGTCCTTATATACAACTAATGCGACCGTCATCATCTTTACTCACTCGTTCCAAGATACATTGCAATCTCACCCAACTATGTACGCAACCCTTTCAATCAGCAGCTCACATCCTATCTATCACGCCATATTTGCAATGCAACCAACAAACCTGATTCCTTCCAACAAAACATGATCTTTTTCAACAATACATGATTCCTTCCATGCATTCCGTATTCTTTATATATGCTCCATCAATCATCACTCTTCTCCAATCCTTTCTTGACACAACTGTGACAGTCAACAAAATACAAAATTAATTGATTGAACCTTCAATTAAAGTAGAAACATGTACAAAAGAAGTTATAACTATAAACTTACTTTCCTAAGTAAGTAAACTACAGTTTAAATACATTGGTATTCTTCTCCAAGTGGATAAAATATCTATTTTCCAATAATCATTCAGTGGAAGAAATATATAGTCATTTTATATCCACTTGAAAATCAATAACAGTTCAGTACCTGTACATAAAACAATTGATATATCATTTCAATGTGCTTGGAACATTGTTCAATGTAGAGTAGCAATATACTAGCCCCTATACATTACTTTGTTCAGACAAGCAAATATCTTGTCATTGTCACAGAATAATATGCAGATCAGCCTAGTCTGTGGGATGATATTATATGGTATTTAAGTGAGAAAACAGGATTTGTAAGGAAGCAATCAGGCTTTACAGAAAGGAAATAGGTTAATATAGAAGCACTTTGATTTCATAGAAAGGAATCAGATTTCACAAAAGAATCTGTTCAATTTTGGTGTGACAAATCTATCTGTATAAAGATGGTATACAAAGTTAGAGTAGTTTGCAATGTATTTAGCAATAAGTAAGTAATAGTGACAAAAGATATATTAGTTGTATATAAGTAGAAAGATACAGTGCAGAATTGATTTATTCTTTACTTAGTTCCATTCCAAAAGAATTACTCAATATTTATTGGTTTATTGTAGTTTTCATACTTGCTTCATGACTTGCTTTGAAGACTAATAGATTAGAAGCTTTGCTTATAATATGGAAATCACTTAATAATTCAGCATGAAAAAAACAGATTTTTTGATTGCATATATTCTTAGGGCTTATTGTTCTGGTAAAAAGGTTGCCTTGCTACCCTGGCAGAATTTGGTAGTCTTTATCACTTTTTCTTTACCTTCTATTATATAATTCTTACTATACTTTTCACTTACACACCAGGATCCTATTTAAATTGAAATCATATTCCATCTATATTTATACCAATGCTTTTGTCCTTTGTAACGACCTTAGCCTGTATCTTCTGATTTTGCTATGGCTTGAACATCATTAAATTATACCCAGAAAACATGTTCAATTTTTATTATCAACTCTACTATTTTCTGCATTCAAAAAAGTAGTATTCTTTCAATTTCAAGACTTTAAAACAAATAAACTTCATTCTATAGAAAGTAGCTTTACTGATTTGGATTGGCAGATATTCTCAGACCCCTGAGAGTGGACAGCATCTCAATTCAAACCACTCTATGGTATTCATCATTTATTTATAGTATCATTGATTCATTATTCACTATCAATAATTTGAAGAAAAACAAACCAAGGCCTACTAAGCATACTCACTGTATATTAGAGATATAAATAATTCAACACATGGCTATCCAAAGCAATTAGCCTGGGAATAAAAGTCAAGTGAGGTTCAATAATACTCTAATTCACAGAATTTTATATGATTATACATGAATCCACTATATACTTGTTAGTATAATACTCATATACTAGTTTACAAAACAATCAATAGTTTCAGCATCATTTGTATTCACTTCTGTAATTATCAAATACTGTTTTCAGAACTGTTTGTCTTACAATTATCAAATTTCTCAGTCTCTATTCTATAGCTACTACATAAAGACTACCAAGTAGTGCATCCAAATTCATGCATTCCGATACCCATATAACCTCTAGCATTCTTTTCTAGCCCTATCTGGATAGATGAACTTGTTAAAATCAATTCTACAGAATATCATTCAATTTTGTTCATCTGCTGTTATTCTTATAGAACTAGTGGGTACTACGGCTACTGGTCTTACAATCTCATCAATAATATATTCGATACTGTAGTACACTGCAATAGTTGATTCATTATAGACAACTTGTAATGACATATTTGTATGGCTTGGTGGTGGAACATTTACTGAGGCTATAAACCCCAAAATCTTTCAACAATTGATCTTAAAGTTCAGGACAAACAGTCTCAGTCAGATCTATAAAAAGTATTTCGACTAGTTCAATTTTTTCAATATTTGGAATCTAAACATTTGTATAGCTTCAACATAATCATTGTTATATTCCAAGAAGCTAAAATATCACCTAAAGAATATTTTTGAAATCAAATCCTGGCCAAACCTTCCAGAAATAGCTACTGAACAGAGGCAGCCCAGACTGGAAAGAAATTTAACATCAAAGACCAAGTATTCAAATACTTTTGAACCAGACACTATGGACATTACATGAACGGTTCAATTCAAGATACCAGGTTTTGTGAATTCAACTTTGAATGTAAAACCAGGAGCATCGCCCCAGGTTTACCCGGTCAAAGTGGTATCCATACTTATTTCAGGACTTTCTTCGAAGGTAGGTTCGAAGGTTCGCTCGGGATGTGAAATCAATAAATGGTTCTGAACGAAAACAATAGTGTTTCAATGGGTATAATGTTAAGAATTGTTCTCCTCGCTGAGAAGGTTGATTATGCCTTTCTACCCTCGAAGAACTCAGAAGTCTTTATACCTCTTTCTTCGCTTTCAAACAAATTCTTCCAACTACCCTTTTCTCTGGGGCTCCAGCACCAAAACTGCCTTCAAACTTCCTTCCAACCAATGCCCAATCCTTCGCAACTACTACGGCCTCCATCTCTCAATTCTCTATTGTCTTTATTATTGTTAGATTATGATCAGACCATCAGTATCCTGCATGACATCAAGCACGCGGGCTTGTATCACCCGACCAGTGGTATGCTTTTGATCCGATGACCTCCAGACAAATAGGCCTCTTTCGACAGACAGCAGCTTTGCTGTTCAGTGTTGGTACATATTGTTTAGCCTTTGGCTAATACCATTCAGCTGGTTGCCAGCTGTCCGTTTGTTATCGACAATTGGGAGCAGAAGCGACCGCGGCCATTAACTAGCCATCATTGCTTATCGATGGTGTGGGTGTTTGTTTGCTAGCCATCCAAAAAGATTGGCTTGGGCATCTGAGATGGGTGATAGCGGAAGTCATCTAATAAGGGAAATTGCCTGTGATTGTACATGACCTTGCTGCAAACTTGCTAGGTGTAACATTTAAGGCATTCATAGAACCAAAGAAATGGTAGCAAATGTGTAACTAGTAATAGACATATAAGTGTTGCCATGATTGTAGTAACTTCCATAACATATGTTGATATTCAGTTTAACATTGGACATCAAAAGTAACTACTTTATGCTCAATTCATCAATATTTATGAAAGTTGTATATACTATACAAAACATTTGAATATATATTCTATACAATTTTCTGATTCTTGGGTGATAAATCTCTTTGACTATCATTCCATATGAATTTTGTCAAAATGAATGCATATTATTGATGTATTTATACTTAAAAAAAACAGTTTGAAATGATTATACAGAAATAGATATCAAAATAGGAAGCAATTTTCAAAGAATTGCAAGTAAAAGAACATAATAAATAAAGCCAAAGAGACAGTATGGAATATAAAGCACAGCAACCAATATCCATCCAACTCAATCAATCAAATATATCATCAATATCACCAATACTGTTATCCATTTTGCCCACTCCAAGGACAGTTCCTATTGAATTGGCATTCTCTTTATATGGATAAGCAATGTATTTTCTACATATTTGGATGATTGCATTTTGCCTGGTAAAATGGATGGAATACAAATAATTATAGCCTCTCAGATTAATATCTTCAATCCAGATTTGGTAAGTAATTCTAGTATCCATATATATAAATATATATACTCAGAGTCTAATCAAATAGGGAGAATCTCCACATAACGAACTGCGCAGGCACAAATCAAATCAGTACGTATAAAATAGATATTGAAAAGATGAAATTTCCATTGATAATTTTACTAGATATAGAGTATGGTGTCTTTTGTATCTGACTTATAGTTTGATAGTATACAGTGGATAGCAGATAGAGCACTTGTTAATATCCATGGAAATACAAGATCAAAGTATTGATTTGTATGTTGAAGCAATCCTAAAATGTTCACTGTAAAGAAAAAATATGGTATAAATGATTTAAGATCTCAAATATACCAAACCAAGCTTTTTTATCAATGTCATTTTTCATCATAATTGAGGTTCCAGCAAGCCAATGCATAATGTTGTATTTTAGATCTTCATGCGAGCGAATATCAATATCATAGCTTCCCACATCTGTGTGCCAAGCAGCCTCAGCCAGTTGTCTACTCAAGCTAATGATTTTGCTATATTATTAGATCAATTCAAACAAATCACTATTTCTTGTAGGGCACACAAAGCTTTCTGCCTATCCAGTCTAAAAATCTATATCTTCTGAGGGGCCACCAGTCTGCTGACATATCTATATACTGTGTTCTGGGACACCAGCGATCCACCTCTGAGAAACCTACACTTCACTTGATAGCTTCCAGTTTTCTGCATTAAGCTTAAATTTTTCTTCTTTCATTACCTGCCACTGGTTTTTGGTAAACACAAGTGTTGCCCAGAAGGCTTTCACCCACTCGAATGTTTTCTTGTTGATTACTTGAATACTTTGATCTTTTGATTTTGTGGTGGCTACAACTAGCACTTATTCACTTGTTGTTTCAGACTATAGAGACACATGTAAATTTGAATTGCATTTGGTATACGTTGTCAGAGATTTGGGTACAGCAGATGTTGTGTGAGGTCCTGGTAAGAGTAAAACTGTATTATGCACTTGGTTCTTATTATTCTGTGCTGGAACAATTGTTTTATGCAGTATTCCCTTGCTCCAGTGAACCAGTAGCTCAGGCTTGCCAAGAACATTATCATTTTCACTATCAGAAGAATTGGAGTGTGTACAGTGCAGTTTACAATATCTGATGTCATATTCAACATCTTTGGAATGATCCTCCTACATACAATTGAAAAGCCATATCAATAGTCATGCCATTGATGAATATTTGGATTATAGAGTGTGAAAAAAGGATGAACTTCTTCAAACTGGTCTGGGTACTCCCCTATCTGGTTTGCACTGGCTGCAGTCTATTCAAGGTACATATTGTAATTCTTTCATACATAATGCTTCAGGATGCGCTGAATTGAGTATTGCATTTACATAACAAATAATGGCCAGTGATATAGAACGTGGGAAGTTGAAAGTGAAGAAAAACAATATATGGTTGGATGGTATGGATCAACTGATGGTGAATTTGAAACTTGATGATTGATTGAGAGGCTTGAACTTGTTCAATATTTAAACAACAGGGTATGACTGGTACTGCTCTAAACTATATCAAACAGATACAATTCATGTATACCATGAACAGATCATCAGAAACCATAACCCCTCAAAATATTTGAAATTGTTTGATTGCAGAATGTAAAGGAGCACTGTGAAGCATCACTTACAACTATATTAAAACTTTCAAATACTCCGGCAGGCACCCAGCCAGCATAGTCCATGTGCACTCACAAATACACACTCATATGTATCAGAAGGCTGTGGAGGCTCAGATGAAGTAGGACTGAAAACTGCATAGCAACTTCCAGGTGTAACAGCAGAAGTATACTTTGCAATCGACCTACACAGACCATTAGCCCATACGAATGCCCCCATTCCTAATATCCTTTTGAACAGGCCTTGGTATAGCATAACTTACAACTTTAGAGCAGTTTCCTTAGGGTAAACCATGAATTACAATGGTATACCAACTTCCAGGTACACAGGCAGGAGACCAGGTTGAAAGCAATCTGCACAGACCATAAGTATATACACATGTTCCATATCTGAAACATTGTGGAGGGAGCCAGCTGTATATCACCCTGCAGGTATGCCAGCTGAAGAGCAGTTTGCAAGCAATCTGCACATGCCATGTGTACATACAAATGCCCCCCACCTCTGACAGATTGCACAGAGAACTGTAGTGAAGCATAACATACAACTAAATACAAACTTCCTCATACGTCAGCAGGATAGCAGTTTGCAAGCTAATTTTGCAAATAATTAGTATATCCAAATACCCTATTCACAGACATACCAGTTTCAGATACCACAAACAGAGTAGTAAAGTATACATACTTCTGCATTTCAAACTGTAGTTTAGAACATGACATTACTTTAAAACTTGCATGGATGTATTGTCTTAAAACCCCCAATAAGTATATAAGCTGTAAAACTAGCAATGAAAGTAGGTACAGCATGTGCAATGATCATGCATTGGAGGATGCACTGGAAAAGTTGTTCGTGGTGTCTGGTGAGGTTTACTAGTAGAGTGAGTTGATATGCCACCACAAGTTATAGTAGATAGATTTGAGGATCTAACATCAAATCTCACAAATTAGCAACAATTATTCTTTGAATATCATTCAATATGATCAATATTATTCCAGGTGAAAGATATGAGCCAATAGCCTGGCCTCTGAGGATATAGGTAGAGAAATTTCATATGAAATGGCAAGATTGCCCAGAACGAAATATAGTTTTCTCAAAAATCAGTTGGCTGTTGTGGTCTGAATGGTTGGTAGTGATAACAGTCAGAAATGGGTAAATATGATCTCCAATTGGTATGACCTCAAGTTTTAATACTTCTCCCACAAGACCCATCTAGTTGTACGAATTCCTGGATATAGGATGGTACTCAGGATACGGAATAATGAAAGAGTATTATAACTGGTTGTTAATGATATTTCAAGTAGAACAAGAGAGAGCTGTTGATTTGAAACAAAATCCAGAGGCAGGAAACAAAGATGATTGGCTTGCAAATGCCAAGATGGCAACAATAAGTCAAGGTCATATGTATATTTATTCCAATTACTAAAACTATTATATTCCACATGATTTCATTTTTGATTCATATGTGAATCATTCTGGATACAGTAATGATGCATAATGGAGCATCTGATACATCAATTATATAGTCTATATCAATGGTATTGATACCAGTCAATTAGACTATACTGTACCGGCAATTTTGGATGAAACGTCAGCTGTCAGGCTGGGTGTTTGTATTGCCATATCAAATACAACTGTCAGTGTCAGAATCAGGGGTTTCTACTGCCGGGTCTGTCAGTTGAGCGTGTATCTTGAGAGATATATGTCAGATTTAAAATGGAAACTACAAAAACGAGAAAAGGCTTGAACATAAAGCTGTAGCCTTAAATCAGATCTATATTCTTAACATTCAAACTTCCTGCTGGCCCTACTTTCACACCTCCAGTGCGGGCTGCTACTCGTTTACTAGCCCATATCACTGAACTGTCTTTGTCAACCTGCTTTTCAGACTCTACCTCATCCACCACTTCATCTGATTCATTCTGATCACTCTCATAATAATTAACAAACACCTGGCCATCGAATCTCGCACTTCTGCGGTGACATGTTGGAATATGAGAAGTATTCCCGGAGGTGTAATCTGTAGCAATATGGATCACTTGGCAAATTATAAATGCTACGAGTTATACATTATGTTCAAGTATAGTGGCAACTTCTGGAGACTTCTAGAGCATATTCTGAACCTCAATAGATTACCAATACTACCGTGCTTGTTTAACCCCATACATCTGTCAGCAGACATTGTTTCTCCACAAATATTTGTTAGACACAGTGTGTTTCTCAAAAGTTACCTGTTAGAACAAGAAAGTGTTGCATCTGTAATTGCTGGTATAGTATTCAAAAAGTTTCATATATGATGTTATTCATGAAGTTCAATGGATTAAGATTGAAAACAATATTACATTAGAACGTGAGCAGCACTGAAGATTATGATGACACGTGATGGGTGTTGCCTACAATTGATATCTGGTATACTGGAATATTTTCAAACTATCACCTGCTTATGTATTTCTCTTATTTGAGTATCATATACTTACCTTATGCATTAGTTGCAGCAGTACCACATGAATCATTTAGTGGACCAAACATTCAAAGTCGAGTCTAAATTCAGTGCAAGTTGGCTCTAATTGTTCACTATGACTGATATATATTAGGTATAAAATCAAGCATAGTAACAAAGTTATGAAGGAACTGTTTTTTTATTGGGAAATCAAATTTTTTGTTTATAAATATTTATGTTCAGGCATATCAAATCATCTTATAATTTACTCTGGGATGTATGGAAATATATAGGTGGTGTGGATTTGCTGGTACTGTGATTGCAGACAATGTATAACTGGGTACAGAGTTACCTTGAAACAATTAATAATGCAGCATATAACATAAAATATGCAAAAATAGATTGAAGACATGAGAATACAGTTTAAAATGCTAGAGCTGAATCTTGATTATACTAACTCTCTATGTAAACCACTGAAATCTAAGTCCTACAATCCAATGATGCTGATTCGGAGAGGCACTCTAATGAGAAATTCATTAATTGTGTGGAGACTTTCTTTGTCAAGAGATTAATAAGCTGGGAAAGAGAAGGTCTGAAGATTTTTTGATCAGTAAATTGATAACAACACTCTTAGCTTGCTGGTCTGCTTCAGGTTCAGTGCACAGCATATATCTTACTAGTTCAAATATATGAGGGACCCTCTTTGTGTTTGAATTGGTTGGAAAATACCCATCAAGACTCTGTAATGGGTAAGGTTGAATCTTTTGACACTACTGGTATTGTAAAGTTGAAAATTCCGAATAAGGTTGAATCTTCTGATACTGTCAACAATATAGAGTCAAATATTCAGAATCAAGATTGAATCTTTTGACATTATATAAACTGGAAGTCCAATTCTTCATTTGGTAGAATTCAGGACCAGGTTGAGTCATCCAATACTATTGGCAATATAGAGTAGAATATTTAGGATCAAAGTCGAATCTTCTAACAATATACAAACATGAAGTCCAACCTTTCTGTCAGTCAAAATTCAAGACAACATTCAATATTCAGATACTACCGAAAATATAAAGTCAAATATTGAGAATAAAGATTGAATCTTCCAACAATGTATATACTTGAAGTCCAACTCTAACTTGGGCAAAAATTCAGGACAATGTGGAATCTTCTGATACTATCAAAAATGTAGAGTTGAATATTCAAGATCAAGGTTGAATTTTCTTATTCTATTTATATTCATTTGGGTGCAATAGTATTGTCAATTGAATTGTATCTCAAGTAGACTATTACAAAAATTGTATGTACTCTAAATATTTTGTGTAACAATAAGATTATAAAATGAACCAACCATTAATTCTGGATACTTCTGCTACAAATATATCTATAAATCAATCCTGAACTCTGGAAACTTCTGTTACAAAACAAACAAGATCTCTAGAAATTTCCACCACAAGTGTATTTTTAAAATATTCATTATTGCCACAAAAAAACAAGGGCCATATCTCTCCCGATAAATATGTTTGTGGGACTATAAACAACTGGAATGGGATATATCTATATAAGACTACCAATATTTTTCCTAACCAGCGAATTATTATCATTTTGGTTATTCCTGTGCTATTTAGTGTGCCTCATCTGTTCCTTGATTATCTGATATATTACATCAATGATAATATCTGGGCAATTCATCAACTGATATAAAACTTGCACTTCTGCAACTCCAGATCTCATTTGAAGCTCACTGCCCCAATGAATATAACTGTCGGACCAACTGTTCAGTTGGGATGTATATATTATTCAGATTTGCTCTAATCCTACTACTTGAGGAACTACCTTACCTTGATTATGTAAAATCCAAAACTTTTTGTGATAACTACAGAATTGGCTGCAGTTGAATCATGGCCTGTGGCACTGACATTTGGAGTTGTAATAAATACTGAGAGATTGCAAGAATGTTAGAATGGCAGTTGCATCTTGGTCCACTCCTGCCAATCCATTCCAGTATCCATCCAGAAGATATTGGTATGGTCAGCAAAGTTCTGCTGGATCCAACTTTGAAAATGATGAACTTGGCCAGTCCGAAGACAAAACAGAACTACTTTTTGAAGTGAAGGGTCAGATGACTCAAATTCTTTGGCTTACAGCGGATTCTTTTCTTGCTTGACAGGTAAATATTCTGCTGTATGATATACAAGTTTCAAAATGGAGTTATTCCATAGCCACAAGAATTACAGTTATTTATTCATGTCATCGATCCCAGAGCAACTCTGAATCCACTTACCCCAAAAACTTTCATCCTCTGTATTCTTTCAGACAAAAAAAGAACAGGCCAATTACTACTAGTGCACCCTGTAGGCACCTGCCCCAACTTGAGAGTAATATTGGTTGACCTGTTGGTGTAGAGTTCATTGTTCTACCATGGTCCATGGAAGGTTAACAATATGTTATTTCTGCTTGGACATCTTAAACAATGGTGTTCCATTGGCTAGTTTAGACTCTGACCACCACCAGATTGTCCATGATTGAGCTATTCTGATAATCCGCTTGGGTGCCATCTTTGGAGCCTCATTGTCATCAGATCTGAGGCCTTGTATCAAACTTCAAATGGCAACCTGGTATCGATCTACACTATGCAGCTCCATTAATGATTTGTCTTTACAAGGACTTGGCATGCCAGAGAACCACCACATTATCAGATTGTCCTATTTATTCAATATGTGGTACACTGGTATCACTGTTATGTGCAGTTGAAATTGGATCTTGAGTTCAATAGCAGCACTCTATTCCTGAGAATTAAGTTCTTTGTGCTGGTGTGACTCATTGATGACTGTGCAGCTTCAAACACACATGGTTAGTTGACTCTGACAGTTCAGTTTGGCTCATACTTTCAAGACCTTGTATCATAGAGGATGGATATTCCATCTTTGTCCTCACTCATCAGCACAGGCATTCAGATATTCATTTTTATCGTTGTAATAGTATGTGTCCAACAGATCCATTATAGTGAAATCTGTGTTGCAGGACATGCCATTTATAATACATTTAAATATCGTGAATATGCCAGGAAGAGTGATTATGAGAATCGGTCCACAAACTGATACGAGGTGTGGATGGCCATAGGGAGATGTCTTGTTGATCTTGAATATCTGGTGCAGCACTGGATTCGTATTTGGTAATTGTTACCAACCCTGTTCCTCTGGTGGGACCTCTGAATAATATTTCTACACTTGATTAGTCCATTCATCCAGGGTTTGACCCAAAGAATCAACAAAGAGTGAACAAATACAACTGTCTCCGTCTGCAATTTGCAAAACGAGATTGCAGCAAGTGACATATGAGTCTTTTCAAAACCCATTTCATCTGCAAGGCGTATACCAGACATATAATCAACCCAGACCCATTTTCTAACAATATACCAGACAGCCCAGATTTAATGAACCAGAAATTTACCACCAGGCCAGGAATGGTATATTAATGGCCAGGAACTCAATCAGTTTTCAGGTGGTGCACTGGAAATACATCTAAAAGCTTGAGACCTGGCTCTAAACACTCATGCTTGAATGCATTGTTGATTGTATTCAGTATGGTTTATCAATCTGATAATGTGTCCACTTGATTATCAGGTACTCTGCTGATTAGATTAGCAAAATTATATTTCTCTTCATGGAAATGATGTCTGAAATTACAAGTTAATAATTTCAGTAAGATAAGGTTTTTAATTCCCAAATATACTTGTATAAATAGTAATAGAAGGGTGCTATGTGGATTGGAAGTGTACCTTATTCTGAGTTGATATGGTATACCATTATTTGATATTTCAATACAAAAGAAAATATGCTCCTGGGCCTCTCTGGTCATAGGTTCATCTACCCTCATCATTTTTTTGATGACCTCCATAGTCAGTTGTTCAGATGGACTCAAACTTCAGGACAGGCACATGTAACATAATATATTCCTTCAGTTAGGATAATATTGGCACGTCAATACATAATTTATATAAGATTGAAATCAATTTCACTTTTATTCACTCTAATCCACTTACAGGTTGTAATTCACTAACAGATCCCTCTTTATCCCCCTCAGCATTATCCTCAGTATTCTTATCTTATACCCCGGAAATGTTCTTGTTGAAAATTATTACTCTCTCTTATAATATGGTTGGAATCAATGGATACATAATTAACCAATTACATTCTCGGAATCTTCCCCTGCCATATCCAAATCATCTGGAAAAGCTTGGCATCATTTCCATTTTGAGCTTCATAGCTTTTGAAAGGGATACATTATATCAAATTTGATAAAATATGTGGCCCAGATCACCTATCAATTCTTGTACCTTTTTATATATATATTATTTATCATATAATCACTCAATATATACATGAACTGTGCTGTCACAGTGAAATGATCATCAGACACTTTCTGACCACTGCAATTTGATATAAATGTCTGAAGTTCCTTTCAAAGCTTCATATTGGTAAAAGATACTAAAATTACCCCTAGAATAGTTGTGTCGTTATCCAGAGATCTGGCACTAATCATTACTGTGAAGCTCGAGTACCCCACAATTGTATGATTTACCTTGCATTTTCCACTGGCCGCTACATTGTATTATTTGTCATTAATCACTTGAATTTTTTTCTTTAACTATTTTGCGCATATATTATTGATAATATTTTTCAAACCTTCTTGGGCGACTGATGTCTTGTTTACTTATAATTTTTGATATCAGACAATGGTATCCATTTATCATAAGTTTCAAATATGTTCACTACACAAGCCTCCTAGTGTGGTATTGGTTGGTGTGCCAGTTTTAGGTTGTTCAAGCAATAAATAATTTCTTCATACTTTGTTTTGACAAAACTGGGGATGCATGATTTTATCCAGCAGTTGAATGTAGTGGATATCTGACCCTTTTAGGTGGTAAGGTTTTGGTTCATGCAATCTGCAATTCCAAGACTAGGAGGCCTAGTGGCCTCATTTATAGAAAATTCCTCAGTTGTCTCAAAAACATCACCAGTATTTTCAAACTCATTGAATGATATTTTGGAATGGGGTGGCAGCACCACAATTTTGTTCATACGAAGATTTCTGAACTGGCACAGGCAATATACACTCCTTTGGCAGTAGGGGATCTGTGTTCTTGGTGTATTCTATTGAGAATATGGTTTTGGTGAAAGTACTCCTAATGGTGGCTTAGGATGATTTGGATAGAATTGAGGAGGGGTTGGTGCACCAGTGTTTCACTGATAATCAGATTGGGGCAGGGGAGCTATTGTCTGATTTGCGAGTTACAGCCCAGGAGACGTCCCTTGTTGAGGATGAGTTGAGCTGGCATATGAGTCATTGGACTGATGCTTGTATACAGACTACCAATCAGGAGGGTTTGGTGAGTCTTAAGATCACTGGAAGTTCCACTGGAGACGAGGATACTGATGGGCATCCCAGGGCTGCTCCTCGGAGCTAGGCTAGAGGTGATCATACTATGGCATGCCTGTAGTGGTTGGCTGTGAACCAAGAAACAGTTGTATACTGTGCGAGTTTGGCTGTTGGTAGTAAGGTGACATGCTTTGTGTGTTTGGCTGGGGAGGCAGTAGCAGTGACCTGCCATAGAAGTTATGCTGTTGGGGATATAGCAGTACACCTTGAGAGAGTTGTGGTGGGGCATGCTGCAGTGCATATTCTGTGTTCAGCTGTTGGGTGTATAGTACATCAGCAAAATGTAATTCTTGCTCCTGGAGGCTGCTGGAGGCCCAGGAGTGGTCGCAGTAGTTCGGAGCAGTTCAGAGTCAGTGCAAGCTTTTGAAGGCACCTGGAGCATAGGAGGGTGCACCCGGAGCCTCCAGGCGCCTCTGGGAGCCTCTGAAAGTACCTGTGAAAGGTTCTGCAGCCCCCTAGAGCGCAAGTGTGAGGTTCTGGAGGTTTTGGGAGCTCCACTGAATGGTTTTTGAGCTGCTGGGAGCACCGATGCAAGGTTGTGGAGTCTCCAGGAGTGCAGATGCAAGGTTCTGAAGTATATGGAGGCACCAGTGCAAGGTTCTGGAGCTGCCATGTGGACTGGTACAGGGTTTTGTAGCCTTTGGAAGCACCAGTGTGAGGTTCCGGAATCTCCAGAAGCTGCAATGTACTTCAGTTGCACTGGTATGGGGACATCAGTGCTTGAAATTGTAGTTTCAATTCATCAAACAATCTACTGTATATAAATACTCGAACGAATACAATGAAGGAGATAAGACAGGCTTGGGGTGAGATGAATGATTTCCAATAGGCTTATAGATCTCCAGCACACTTGGAGAGATTCACATGAATCTTTCATGGGATTGGAGAGATGGGTATGATGGATAATGAGTGGGCTTGGAGTGAGTTTAAAGAAATGGATGAGATAGATATAGTGCAGGATAAAGGGTGCCAAACATGAGTAATTGTGAGAGAGAAAGTCTCAGATGCTGGTTGCTCAAACTGAGGGCAAGACAGAGCACGAGTAATAGATTCGAGATCTGCATAGAGTGATGTTGATGAATGATCATAAAGATAAGTACAGGACTTTTTACGGTTGACAGGAGAGGCTGCACATATGGTGCGCATATGGGAGGCAGAGTCGATAGCTGCTGCCGGCTGCAGAGAGTATGGGCCAGAAGGAGTGCAAGTGTAATTGGTGCAAGACTTGTGGCTTGAGAGATGTTATCCCACAATTGCAAAGCCGAATGGAGGATTTAACCTTGATAAGAGGAGTTGGTCTCTGAAGCCAGCTTCAGAGACAAGTACTCCATGGTAGGCAAGAGTTCTCGATTGAGCAAGAACAGATCCCAGCAGACTGTAATAGTGTTTCATGATGTTTACCACCTGCTGACTGGCGATGCTCAGGGGGGAAAACTTAACCCCAAAAAGGCTGTAGGTTGAGAGAGAGGGAAAGAGAGAGTAGATGAATGAAAGTTTGAGAGCCGCAGAGAGACAGAGGAAGATAAAAGCCCACTGAGAGTTCGGATTTGTAAGTGTGAAACCAGGACACAATTGAGTAAATTGCATTCGTATTCTCGTTTAATCTGTTTATATTGTGTATGGGCTCAGCCTTAGAAGGTTTGGTTGGCCGAAATTACACCTCTGATTGTGATTGGGCCTGCGAGTTTGGGTTAGGAGATATGGCTTGCCAAGCACATCATAAGAGTTGATGGATGCTACAAACTGGATCAATGCATAGTTTTTCGCATACGAATGCAAACTCCCAGAGCTTTCATCTACATCAGTACAGTCTGAAATAACCCGAGAGCGTTCCTACTAACTCCGGGGGACTCCTGGGGGCCCATGGACACTACCGTATACTCCCAGACACTTCGAACATGGGATAGTACTCCAGAAGCCACAGGGAGAAATGGTGAAGTTTCAAACCGTCTCGGAGTTCTCTGCCAATCTCCAGGAAACACCCGGAGCTTGGGCCGGTACTCCACAAGTATCCTGGAGATATTTGAGTGGTTTCGGACCCTTGTGGAACTCTAGCCAGGTTGTTGCAAAAGCTTAACAGTTATGTTCTCTATGTTACAAGGTGTCGGTGCACCTGACCTGGGTTTCAGAAGTCCGAAAACTACTGCTAGAATGGTCAACACCTCGGAGATGGTGTGATCATTGTGGCTCCTGAGATTAGTGTTGGCAACCAACCGCAGGGGTTTGTAAGAATTGACGAACCGTTTTGATTTGATCGAACTGAATCCTTGTGAAGATTTTCACTTAAACCTTATCAAGTTCGCCCACCAATGTCACATAGAAATCAGTATGCAAGTTCTTGACCGATTGGCTTGTATTTTTTTATCTTGTAGGTAACATGATGCGCTACAGGATAAAATAAGATTCGAGCCGATCGGACAAGAACTCGCTTAAGTCTTTTTGTTCAAAATTCATTGGTTCGCTAATTGGTTAGTGGCGAACTGGCAGAAATTCGCAAATCTCGGATCGAACTTGAATTGAATCCCTTTTCGGTTCGATTTGTCACGCACCAATTCGGTTTGTTGCCAACACCCCATGAGATTCCCAGTACACCGCAGATGCTCGGCTCTCCTGAGTATCTGGAAACTTATGACATCCTTGGGGCTCCTGAGAGGTTCTGCACTCCTGAGATGCTCCAAAAATATAATATTCCCGGTGCTTCCGAGATCCCTGACACTCTGGTGATCCCAGGTGCTCTCGAGATGCTCAATGCTCTTGAGGTCCCAGGTGCTCCTGAAATGCTGAATGCTCCGGTGATCCCAGGTGCTCCTGAGATGCTCAATACTCCTGAGATCCCAGGCACTCCTGAGATGCTCAATACTAATGAGATCCCAAGTGCACCTGAGATACTCAATGCTCCTGAGATCCCAAGTGCTCGTGAGATGCTCAATGCTCCAGAGATCCCAGGTGCTCCTGAGATGCTTACTGCTCCTGAGACTCCAGGTGCTCCTGAGATTCTCAACGCTCCAGAGATCACAGGTGCTCCTGAGATGCTTAATGCTCCTGAGACTCCAGGTGCTCCTGAGATTCTCAACGCTTCTGATATCTCAGGTGCTGCTGAGATGCTCAACACACTGGAGATCCCAAGTGCTCTTCGATACTCAACATTTGTGAGATCCCAGGTGCTCCGGCGATGCTCGGTGCACCTGAAATGCTCAGCCTTTGGTGGTGCTCCCAAATCCACGTTTGCACAGGTTTTTGATAAGGGTGAAATTTTGATTCTATTGATATGTACAATATATACAGCGTTGGATGAAAACAAGGGAGATGAGAAACAACTGTCAAGCGGGCTTGGAGAGAGATGATGTGATGATGGGCAATCAGACATTGAGAAGCCAAGTGGAGGACTTGACTGGGATAGAGAGGAGAGGCTGCACGTACAGTGCTTGGCAGCATGTGCATGAGAAGTATGCAAAAGGGTGAGTCAGTAGTTGCAGCTGGCTGCCCAGAGCGAGGGCCAGCTGGAGTGCAAATGTAATTGATGCATGAAGGGAGAATTGGTAGGTGCAGCTGGCTGCAGAGAGCGAGGGCCAGCTGGAGTGCAAATGTAATTGATGCATGAAAGGAGAATTGGTAGGTGCATCTGGCTGCATAGAGCGAGGGCCAGGTGGAGTGCGAGTGTAATTGATGCATGAAGGGAGAGTTGGTAGGTGCAGCTGCCAGGTGGAGTATGAGTGTAATTAATGTATTGAAGGAGAGTTGGTAGGTGCAGCTGGCGGTGGTGAGCAAGGGCCGGACGGAGTGCGAGTGTCGACGGAGTGCGATTGTAATTGATGCAAGACCTGGCTTGTCATATGTTATCTCACAATCACAAAAATGAGTATTGGAGGTAACTTGGATGCAGTGCAGTCTGTCTCTGCAGCCGACTTCAGAGGTGACCACCACCGAGTATGTGAAGTGATCGATTGAGTGACTGCAGATGAGAGCTGGCTTGACTGGCAATCCGCAGAGCAGGCGATTTACTCTGGTAAAGCAAAATACGACTGGAAGGAACGATGAAGATGATGGATAAGAGCTGGAGAGTGGTAGAGAGACCAGAGATGGAAGAAAGCTCTGAGAGCTTGGATTCGTATATGGGAATCTAGGTCTTGAACCTGTAGGTTGCATCCGTCAACTCATATAATCTGCTTGGCAAGCCGTATCCTCTAACCCAAACTTGCAGGTCGAATCGAAATCACAGCTGCAATTTCGGGCAACCAAGCTTTATATGGCTTAGTCCATTGACTATTAAACGGATTAGACGAGAATATGAATGCAACTTACCCAATCTAGTTCTAGTTTCTCGCATACAAATCCGAACTCTCAGCTCCATCTCTGCCTCTCTGCAGCTCCCAATCTTTCATTCATCATCTCTCTCTTTCCTTATTGTCCCCTCTGTCAACCTCATCTTATCCAGGTTTTCTAGAGTCAGGTTCACCGCCAGAGCATTGCCAGTCATCGGATGGTTAACATCATGAGCCAGCTGTTATCTGTCCTGGCTCAATCGATCACTCTTGTACCTTATGAAACTCATATCTGTAGCCGGCTTCAGAAACCAACTCCTTTCCTAGCAATATTATGTCCTCCACTTGGCTTTGCGATCATGGGATAACATCTCTCAAGCCACAGGTCTCGCACCAATTACACTCACACTATATCAGGCCCTCACTCTCCTGGCCTCACTCTCTCCAGGCAACTGCAGCTACCCACTCCCTCCCTCCCATACCAATACCTTATGTGCAGTTGAGCACTGTGCGCACAGCCTCTGCTCGCTACCCAAGTCAAGTTCTCCACTTGGCTGCATGATTGTTTATTTTCATCTCCCAAGCCAGATCTCGCACCAATTATTTGCATTGTGTTTTGCCCTCACTTGCAATAACCACTTCAGAGACAATCTCACTCACAATCACTCATACTCAGCCACCTCAATCCAGCTCTATATCCATCCCATCCATCTGTCTTTGAATACCCAGCAAGCCCACTTGTGATCCATCATGTCCGTCTCACTCCAATTTACCTGGTGATCTGTGTTGTAAATCTCTCAAAGCCAACTGGAAATCCATCCCGTCATATCACTCCAAGCCCACTGGTGATCAATATCGTCATCTCTCTTCAAGAAAGCTGGAAATCCATCATCTCTCTCCAAGCCACTCTTATGTCCCCCTGGGTATCAGTCCAACTGTGTTTATAGAGTAGATAGTTGGATATCAATAGAAACTACAATTTTAAGCACTTATGTTCCAATACTGGTACCACTCTAGCAAGTTGGTGGTTGCGCTCGAGTACAAACATGTTTTTCATGAACTCCAGAATCAAATACCAGTGCACCTGGAGGCATCTGAACCTTACACCAGTGCTCCTGGAGGCTACAGACCCATCCACTGGCGCTTCTGGAGGTTTTCGAACCTCACACCAGCACTCCTGGATGCTCCAGAACCTCGATCCAGTGCTCCTGCAGTCTCCCAGAGGCTTCCACAGGCTCTGCAGAGTATGTCATTCAAAATCCAACTCTGCAACCTCTGGGCGGTTCCGGGGCTTCCGGGACTGCATGATTGACTTTGCTGATGTGTCTCTGGTCTCTGTGCAGCTCTCCAGCTCTCATCCATATTCTCTCTCTTTCCTTTTAGTCACATTCAGCATTACCAGACATAATTGTCTCCCCTGTGCATTTCCAGTCATGCAAGCAGTTATCAGCCCTTGCCCAATCAATTACCCATACATACCATGCGGTTGTGTCTGTGCAGCCAGCTGCAGAGACAGACTCAACTCTTTCAAAGTTAAGTCCTCGAATCAGCTTAACGATAATGAGAAAACATCTCTCAATTCAGGTCTTGTATCAATTTCACTCGCACTCTATCTGGCCGTCGCTCGCTTCAGCTGGCTGCAGCTACCGACTCACCGTTCTAACTACCTTTCATGCACTTGCTTTCAAGTACCATATGTGCAGCCGCTCCTTTCTACCTGAGGTAAGTCCACCACTTGGGTTTCCGATCGTGGGTTAACATATTCCAAGCCAATCCCCCATAATTAGTTGTATTCTGTCATGCCTTCACTTTGAGCCACCTGCTTCAGCGACCATCTCTCTTACAATTTCTTGTACTTGGCAGAACAATCTGTCCCTTGAACCTTGCCCCAAGCCTGCTTGTGATCTATCTTGTCCATCTGCATATCTGCTTGTACGTCATCATGTTATCTCTCTCCAAGCCTGCTTGAAAGTCTTCTCTCATCTTCCTTGTTTTCGTCCAATTCTGTATATGCTATAGATATCAATACAATCAAGATTTCACCCTCATCCAAGGCCTGTTCACACTTGAATTTGGGTGTGCCGCCGATCGCTGATCTGGTCAGGAGCACCAAGCATCTCATAATCATCTCATCAGCATTCAGCATGACAGGTGTACCAGGGATCTCAGGTGCACCGGGAATCACATAAGTATTGAGCATCCTAGGAGCCCTGGTCCTCTCAAGAGCACTGAGGATATCCTAAGTTTCGAGTCTCTCAGGAGTGTCAAGTATCTGCTGTGTGCAGGGGATCTCATGAGGGAAAATGATCTTACCATCTCAAATTCATCGAGCATGCTTGCTGCAGTTTTAGGTGTTCCGAAACTCAGATCAGGTGCACCGACACCTTGTCAAATAGAGAACAAAACTGCCCAGATATCGAAAGAATTTGGCCGCAACTCCAGGAGGGTCGGAAACTACACTAATATTTCTAGGATGCTCCCTGAGTACCTTCCCAAGGTTTGGGAGTCTCCTGGAGATTGGCTGACAGCTCCAAGAGGGTCTGAAACTGCACCATGTCCCCCAGAGGCTCCCGGAGTGCCATTCCATGCTCCAGGAGTCTCAGGGAGTGTCTGAGAGTATCCGGAAGTATCCGGGAGCCTCCGGGAGCCTCCCACAGGTTGCACTAATGCTCCAGGGGAATTTTACATTTTCCTGATGCCAGTTGCCGTGAGACTTCAGCTGTGACAGAAAGTAATGTGATATACCTTTGGAATTTTGATGGAGAGATCAGAACAGCTGTTTGGCTTGAGACTTCTGTGGATGGGAATACTGAGGCATTCCCGGAAATCGCTCTTGGTACTCTTGAATATTACATTGTGGATTAGGCCATATGTTTGATGGGTTGTTACTGCTGTTCAGAGCGTAACCGATGGTCAGATTGATGCTGTAATTTGAGGTAATTGTATTGTATAATCCTTGATTCTGGTCTGGAACGTAACTGTTTGTATGCTGTTGTTGCTGATAATTGTTGAATTTTTGATCATCATAGTAGTGATCTCTGGATTCTTCTTTATATTCTGGTGGTCATCCTGCAGATAACATTACGCCAAAAGATTTGGCAACAAAGAAATAAAAATTGGAATCATATTCTCAAGACTCCCTGGATATTTAATGCAATCAGTATATGACCGAAAACACCTGAAAGAAGGGGATATTGTATTTTGCATATTTTTGAATCTCATACCATTTCTTGTTCCACAGGGTACTGAAAAAACAAAAGTATACTTCTTTATTGAATTTACACATACCAATGGGATATCGTTTACATTGTTGATATAGGAGAACAAACAGGTTATCAAACAGCCAGCAACAGCATGGTGACAGTGGTGATGAGATCCCACTCATATGTTGTATAAGTATAACAGCTCATCCTTCTGTTGAAGATCCATGTAGACCATAATTACCATGATTTCTACCATGCCATACTTCATACAAATATAACAAAACACAATTGTATCACTGGTGTGCCATATATAGATCAATATACACAATCAGGTAAGAGATTGACTCCCTAACAACCAATCAACTCAATGATAGTGAGTGCCAAATATGATTCTTACTTCTATATTGTATGATACTCGAGGTCGAAGCATTATTTGGGTTGTTGTGGAAGGTGCTCCAGTCATGTAGTTTATACCATAAGTATGTTATATATATGGGCCAGATTGAAAGATATACATATATGTATATATATAAAAAGCCTAGTATAATTGAGGTTATAATGATACAGTACACTTGGTAAGAAAGCATCTTGGTTGGGGTAATTCTGCAAACAATATCAGTGATGAAACAAATATAAAGCAGTTGAGGTAAATTGACAGCATACAAGGTGATACACTTCTAGGGAGTACATTGTTAGGTAGTATACTCATATGGTGGTAGTACAGCAGAAATTCATTTCACTAATTCAAATTGGATAGTTTTACAAAGAAATTCTTATGAGAGAAACTCCTGTGCCCATGATGTACACTCCCCTAAAAAATCATCACCACCATGTATTTCACAAGCACATCTAAATCAAAGTGACATTGCATTGCTTGTTTCATCTGCAACAAGAAATTATCCTACCCGAATATATTAGAAGTTCACTACATCCAGTTTCAACCTATCATCCTGGCTGAAGACCTTTCGCTGGACCAAACTATACCTGCAGCTGGCTGGAAGTGTCCAGCACAAGCTAAGTTTGATGTCAGTAGGTGTATCTGAAGTATCCCAGAATATATGAATTTATACTAAGGTGTACTGGTAGACTTTATACCAGGTGTGCCACCACCCAAAGATTTTCCCAACAGTAAATCACTAGACCCCCAGAAACCAGATCTAATAGGTATACCTGATGCATTTGAAACTAAGTATCATCGCAATGTTTTGGCAGTGGAGGTGGCTTGTGGTCAGATACACAGTATTGCTGCTGGGATATTCAACAAACATTGTATAACCCTGGATCAATTGAACCCAAGGTATCTATACACTTGTGTACATGATGTTCGGCAAGATCAAATTCATGTGTCAAAACTCCAATACCAGGATCAACCAGCCCTGGAAACATGGACTTGACAAATTCAATATGCTGTCATGTCAATGTACCATTCAGTCATGGGTACTCTGGCAATCCATGGACTTCTGTTTAGGTCAAGCAATTTTGCTGGAGGGCTGTAAACAAATATTCTGCATATTGTATTATCGAAATATATTCATATGCATCAAATTTGTTTTCGCTTATATCTCATTGAAAACAAACTTGGATTATACACTATTTCAATCAGTATATTCTGAGGGGTGTGATATTTACAGTGAGATAAACACTGGCAATTGGTGGTGGGATACCCAGCACCACCTGTTTCAGGATACCACAATTGTACTAGTTATTTTTCCATTGGATAATATATATCTGACAAATATTTCTGGTGATAAACAGGTCTGGCCTTCATAAATGACTATCAGTAATATCAGAAGTGATGCCCACTGGAGCTGAAACAACTGCTTCTGGATTCTTGTTCGATATATATAATGTCCTCCAATAGATACTAAGAACACTGATAGCACCTTGCACCATACAATCCACACAATTCCATTAGCACTCCAAGAATCAATTTCTGTGGACTGGACTTGGATTCAGATTGCGCTGACAGTTTTTGAAGAAGGTATTTTCTATTGCTGGAGACCTGGGTTGGCAACAATCCAGAATATGTAATGATTGTTGAAGTTTCATATTGTTCGTATCTTATTTGTGAAATACCTGATGGTGTACTCATGGGATATTCAAGTCAACAAACAAACTATAATCCAAGGAATCAAGATATGTACAGTGAATTTTTTAATTATCAACCGATTAATAAACAAATCATATCTCAAGTATGTTTCTTCTCTAATAAGTTCTGGCAACACCCACACTGCAATATATATCAGGTATTGAAATCTGATGTATTACATCAATTGCTCCTGGGATTCGTACAGGATCTATTTGACTGGCCTCTTAAATACATTAAAGTGGGAATTCTCAAAGACAAATTTCATAAGAGTTTCACATTGATACCACAGTATCTGGGATTCCAACTCTTCCAAATGATCTTTTACTTATCAATGAGTAGAATGTGTTAGGGGACAAAGATTAGGGGAAATTTCAGAACATTGGCAGTGTACTGGGTACCATCATTAGCTGGTACCATGGATAACACAACAAATACAAACATTAATTCATCTGATAAAGAAGTAATGGAAACTGTACGTATACTATACTAATTCTGCCTACTGGCGATCCAACAAAGTCACTCTGATCCATTTCTTACTGCACTTGATAATACACTCAAATGAATTCACAGGTTGAAAAGTGTTGTCTAAAAACTAAAAATATCCACTACTACAGAACGAATGTCATGAATAACCAAAAATGAGAATCTGTCAGCAAATCTGAGTGAATGATTGTCATGATTGAAGCTGTAGTATGAGTTGTTGTTTTTGGGGCCCACTGAATTAATACTGCCAAACCGAACAATTTCAAAAATATCGGAGTCACACTGGGATTCATGATGGAGATTGAATTAATGACAATTGGTATAGAGATGTATGAGAAATTGCTGTGGCACAACAGTATCTTTTGATGAAGATTTTTAAAGCCAATGGCCAAATTTCAATCTTTGTAGGCACAATATGTTATTCATAAGCTCAAAAAGTGGTTAAACATCAGATAGTGTACTTTGATTATCCCAACATGTATTTGGTCAGCCATATATCAGAGTTGATTCAATCAACTGGTTTGGCAAACAATTTCACAACCTATATCCGTGAATTGTAACATATTTTCAATTTGAAAGATAGCTACTGCTCTAGCAATGAAGCAAATTATACTCTATAATTTTCTTAAATACAATGATAGTCATAGTGGCCTTGTGTATATTCAGTAATTTCTACATTTTTGTCAAGGATCCAGGGCTGGATGACGAGGGTTCAGAGCTCGGGGTTTTAGGGGTTATAAAGGTCATGGGCCGGAAAGTTCAACAGTCGAAAATAGCCTGTAGCTAAAGAAACAAAGACTGTATGCAAGAGACTTGATCCAGAATCACCGAGTGTGAAAGAAATGAAAGCTGAAGCTAATTGATTGTTTTATAGACAAGAAATCAAGTCAAGAAAGAAACTTTTCCTCTGCCAAACACCTGGTTTATATACAGTAATTCACTTGTTCCATAATACCTCTGAACTCCTGCTTTCTGTGTATACCGCTTTTGCATGATTCTGTCGTTTCCCGTTCGAAAACCTGATTTTGTGCTCTAGCCTTTGATCCAATCCATATTTCATTTTGTTCTGCTTTAGCCTCGGTTCAAAACCTGACTTCATTCTGGTCATGCTTTAGCTTCTGTTTAAAACCTGATTTCATTTTCATCGTAATTTTATTTATATTTATCACCAATCATTACTCCACTATAGATTGCCACTCAGCATAAGAGTGACAGTAGCTTCCCCTCCCCAACGCTGAATACCTATGAGGTTCACAACCGAGGCTAGCCATGTTATTCAGTATGACAATCATTGATGGGCTGGAGTTCGTCCACATTGGTCACAGGCTCCCAGCTGTGTTTGTCGTAGCCCTTCAATTTTACCAAATACTGCAGCTGCCTCGGGAACAGCCTGGAATCATTTATCCTCTCAACTTCGTACTCTTCTTTTCCATCCACCATCACCGGCAGTGGTGATCCCTGCTGTCGATTTGAAAGAGGATGCTGAGCGGCCTGCTCTAATCTGGATATCGGTTGAATGCTATGAATGTGTAGTTGACTTGGTAGCTTAACTCTATACACCCATAGGCTGACAACCTCCATAATTTCATATGGTCCAATATATTTCCTGTTCAGTTTCTTACAGGGTCAGGTTGTCAATATATTTTGTGCATCCAACAATACTCTATTGCCGACTTCCAATGGCGTGCCAACCCTTCGGGACTTGTTGGCTTGTTCAGGCTGTACGGCCTGGGCGCTTTTCATTTGTGCCATAAGTGTGCTGAAAAGTTGCTCCATCCATTGGGCCATCTGCTGGCCGTTGACTTTGCGAATATCGTTAGAATCATTGATTGGCTGTTGGCCAAAGTCATTTGTGGATGAATGACGTAGTTGCCATAAAACTTGGAGCAATTGGTAGTTTCCAAGGTATCATTGTTAGCTGCAAATTCCGCCAATGGTAACCACCAGACCCAATCATAATGCTGGTAATTAACATAGTTTCGGAGATACCGTACCATTATTGAATTGAATCTTTCGGTTTAGCCATCTGGCTGACAGTGAAATGTGGTTGACAGCCTTTGTTCGATTCCCAATTTTTTGCACACGTGTTTCCGGAATTTTAAAGCATATTGCTGCCCTCAATCACACACTATTTTCTCAGGCCGTCCGCGCAGTCTGAACACTTCTTTGACATACATTTCAACCAGCTTCTTTGCATCATCTTTGTCAGTGCAGGGTACTGAATATTGCATCTTGGTTAGGCAATCAACCACTATCCATACTGCGGTGAATCCTTCGTTTTCGGGCAATCTGACTATGAAGACCATGCTCAAGTCTGTCCATCGTTGTTTCGGTACTTCTAACAGTAGTGACCAGCCATAAGTGGTTCTGTATATTGCCTTGCTCTGTTGGCATGTGTGGCAGTTTCGTATATAGTGGTCCATGATTTTTCTCATCTGGTTCCTGGAATGGCTTCGGCTGAGCAGGCCATAAGTTATCACACATTCTGGATGTCCTGTGACCGGCGAATCATGGCATGCCTGAATCCACTTGAGCTTGTCCTTGTCTATTGGTAGAATTGAATTTTAGAGATTTCCAGCAACTGATCCTTATGTGTGCATAGCACTTCGCTAAGGTCATACAGGCAATGCTAACATACGTTTTTCATCCTGTTCCATAACTCTTCGGAGGTTATGATGTTGCCATCAAGGTTTAGTGTTTTCGGAATGCCACGATTAACCATTTTTGTACCCTCTTCTTGAGGATTTCGGTTTTTGGCATGATCTGCTGCGTTTTTCAGCCCCCCCCCTTGGAGGAATGTCTCCTGGCATTCTTGCATGTGCAACAGGTTTTTGACCTAGCTTTCCTGGCTGGTAAACAATTTTGAATTTAAACCTCGACAGAAATTCGGAATATCTGGTCTGCCTTCTATTTAACAGTTTTGATGTCATGAAGTACTCCAGGTTCTTGTGGTCTGTAGTAAGCTCAATCGGATGTGCTAAAGCTTCGCATTGAGGTCTCCATTGTTCTAGGCTGTTGACTATCGCTCGGAATTCTTGGTTGTAGATTTTGTAATTTTCTTCGGTGCGCAAATGTTTTTTGGAGAAGAAGGCCAGTGGGTGTAGCACTTCTTGGTGATTGGATTGAGAGAGGACTCCAGCAGATATGTAACTTGAGGTGTTAGTTTCGAGGACTATCTCTTTCTCATAATCGAAATGGGCTAGCACTGGTGCTGTCGTAAAAGCCCTTTTGAGTGCTACCAACGTCCTTTTTGGTGAGTTTGGCAAGTGGTAGTACTGCCTTGCTATAATTTCGTATGAACCATCAGTAAAAATTAGCAAAGCCTAAGAAGACTTTGACGTTCTTGAGTTTTCCAGGTGCTTCACAGATTTGACTGGTTGGACTTTCGCCGGATTCATCCTGATTCCGTTTACTTCAACATTTAACCCTTGATATTTGACTTCTGCTGTAAGAAACTCGCACTTCTCTGCCTTCAGGTAGAAGCTGGCTTCATTGAGTGATGTCATTACCACTTGAACGTGCGCTTCATATTCCATTGAATTATTGCTACGAATGAGGATGTCGTCCAACAAGGCCATGCAGACTATGTCCAGAAAGGGGCATAGGGTATCATTTATTAATTCTTGAAACGATGCTGGCATGTTGGTAAGTCCAAAGGGCATAACTAAGGATTCGAAAAGTCCGTATCGAGTTTTGAAGGCCGTTTTCCATTAGTCTCCTTCCGCAATTCAAATGATAGTATATGTATAGAGAATTTCTCATTTGGTGTAATACTAGGCTTTAGAGAGTCTTAGAAAGGTTCCATTGATCAATGGTAGGAGATACCAGTTGGTATTGTTTTTTCGTTCAAGCATCGGTAGTCAATGCAGAGTCTTAGGCTTCCTCCTGGTGTCCGAGCGAAGAGTGTGGGGGCTCTGCAGGGTGATGATGATAATCAAACCAATCTCTTGGACAAGTTTTTCTCCATCCATTCTTTGAATACTCCAAATTCTTCTTCGAGAGGCTGTAGATAGGTCCAAAAGCAGATTTGAATTCTTCCTGCAGTTCAATTTTATGATCGTAAGGTCAATGCGGAGGTAATGCTTCTGCCATTCCTTTGCTGAATAGTGGTAAAAACTAATGGTATTCCTTGCAAATGACTTCTTTGAGAGGTTTGTGTTGTAGGTACTTTATCTCCAAGGCTCTATTGATTTTGTACAATGTGAGGGCGTAGACCTTGAGTGTCTCATTTCTTATTCTCTTCACGAAGGGTGATGCCGCTACTGCGCAGATGTCCAGTTTTGGCCTTTCCTGATCAGCTGCTGTTGTTCACAAGTGATTGCCCCATACCCATACACTCGAATGATGCTGGCAATGGCGTTGACCTTAGCTGCTCTCGAAGTTGATCCTTCGGGCTTGAAATTTAACTGTTACATCGTCATGTTGCAACCATGGCCATCCTAGTATGATCGGAGAATGCCCTAACTTTGTTACAAATGCTGGTAGTGGCTCCTGATGTGATGGTATTCCTGTATTGAACTTGGCCATGGTCATAATGGTTCCTGATTCAATGGGTCTTTCATCAATAACTTCCAACTCTCTTGACTCTTGTAATACCTTATCTTCCAACTGATGATGGTGAATATAATCTTTATCCACAAATACTATCCTGGTGGCTCCGCAGTCAATCAAAGTATGGGTATTGATTTTTGTTTCACTGACTTTCAGCGAACATTTTACGACAAGATGCTTGCTTTCCATCAAGGATGCTGTTCTTTCAGCACTTTGATTTGAAAATTGAGAAATTCAAAAACCAGATTTGACAACGGTAGATGAAGGATATTCGTGTCCAGTGCAATGGCAATCCTTATTGCACTGGCTTAAACTTTTCCTGACTCGACTTTCTTTCCTTTTCCCATTACCGAATCTGCATCCATTTCATTTTCTGCTTTTTCAAGGGTGTTACATCCACCTGTCCTGATGCTGCGATTAACTTCCTTGGACATGACGCTGCCAATTGCCTGCTAGCTCCACAGTACATTCAATGTCCTCCCCCTCTTTGTCTCTTTCTTTCTTCTGGAGTAATCTTCCTTCCTTTGGTCGAAGAGAGGTCTATTGGAGCCGGGCGATGATACCCTGCTATGGTCCCTGCAGGTGATATCTCCGGGGTAGATGGAGGGATGTACTGTTGTTCGTGATTTCAGCCTTTGTATCCCCGACTGTCCATCTTCATGATTATGTTTCAGCAGCTCGAGCACAGATCTGTGAATCTCTCTATGTCCAGAGTTTGACGAATTCTGTAAGGTCTTTTGGGATGTTGCAATGTTGTAGTGAATCGTTCAATTGTTCAGATAAGTCCTGTCTCAGCATTTTTACTGGGGCTGCTTCGTTCCAGTCAATATTCGGCACCCATTGTGGCAATTCTGCGTGATACTGAGAGAATTCTCAGTATTTGGATCAAAGCTTAAGGAGTTCTCGATTGGCGGTGGCTAGTATGTCTTGATCTCCAAACGCAAGGTGTAATAGGTCCACCATGTTTCCAACAATAGGAGGTCATGGTCAGCAGTGATTCTGCTGATATATGGCTGGATCTGATTCAACGCTACACCTTCCTGTCAGTCTGCAGCATTCCGCATTTTGTATTGCTCAACCAAAAATCATGTTGGTTCATCTGCAATTGTGATTGCTAAATTTGCCATCCATCCTCGAAGTGCTCTTCTGTCTGTTCCCGATAATCGAAGAATTTTGCTGCCTTTATATCCCCTGTTTCGGCTGCTACTACCACTATTTTCTGCAAGTGCGAGCACTCTGTTGACCTGATCCTTATATTCAGTTCTCTCTTCTCCCATCAAGTTCAATTGTTCTTGTATAACATCGAGATGCTGCCATGATATCTCTGTATCTGTCGGTATTCTGTTTGCTCATTGTTGTTCCAATTGGGTGAATTTGGTCTGTAAATTCCCGTGTGTACAGGAGGGTACTCTTGCTGTCAAGTCCTTGACTCTATCTTGGGTTAGTGCTAATTCCTTTTCCACATTTGCCTTGTGTTGTTCGAGTTTTTCCCCTTCTGTTATGAACTTGGCGATTTGTCCTTGAGCTGTTTCAATGTGCGTTGATTGGGTGATGATTTGTTTGTTCAATCGCTTCATTTGGTTCTCGATTGGAGATGCTGGTGCTCCTGCCATGCCTGCTATGTTGTCCTTCATTACCTTGGCTGATGTCAGGCCATCTTCATAACTAATGGTTGTAAAATCTACCAATATAATGCATGCCATCATTGCTTCATCCACTCTCGCAATCTCAATATAGTGAGCCTTTTTGGTCACACTGCTGCTTCAAATGGATACCGGAGTCTTTGAAGGGTGATTGATGGAGGTAATTGTTGATTTCAAATCCTTGTAAGCATTCTTCTTCTACACACTGATCACAGATGTGTTCCCACATGTTGTCTGGCCAGTAAATCCAGCAATCGTTGGAACAGGGAATGTCGCAACAACCATAGCTGTTTGGGTTCCAGCACATTGACATCTGGCTAGATACCAAGATAAAAGGGTTTCGATGCTGAGGGTCTAGAGTGAACAAAGGATACAATCACGTTCCTCAATGCAATCGAAAAAAGTATTGAATCCTGTTTGTCACAATTGCAAGTAGATGTTACAGCCCAATCCTGAGTTGCTCTGCAGTTTCAGTAGATGATTGGGTTGGGATAATTGTGGTCTAGGTCTCTTTGTTCTTCTGAACAGTGATGAAGATAAATAAAGTTGCAGGTTCTTTCGTCCTCGCTCATGTGTTTAAAAAATGGCACTGGTTGCCGAAAATATGTAGATTTGTAGGTCGTTGAAAGGTCCACAAACAAGATAAACAGATATACCTCCTGTAGGATTGGATGACCAATCTAGTTTCGAAATTGCTTGCTGATATGAAAACTTTGCAGGATGTATTACAGGTACGGTGAGAGTAGTAGCAGCCTAAACAATGAGGATTTAGCCACATAAAACAATAACCAGTCAAATTGATTGTAGACTTGTTTTTCTGTCAAGGGTCCAGGGCTGGATGTTGAGGGTTTCGGGCTCGGGGTTTTAGGGGTTATGAAATGCAAGTGCCAGAAGGCTCAAGAGTCGAAAATAAGCTGTAGCTAAAGAAAAGAAGTCTGTACACAAGAGACATCATCAGGAATCACCGAGTATGAACGAAACGAATGCTGAAGCTATGTGATTGTTTTATACATGAGAGAACGAGTGAAGAACGAAACTGATCCTCTCCCAATTGCCTGGTCTATATACAGTAATTCACTCGTTCCATGATACCTCCGAACACCTGCTTTGTTTGTACACCACTTCTGCATGATTCCATAATTTCTCATTGGAAACCAGATTTTGTACTTTAGCAATCGTTCAAAACCTGATGTCATTCTCAACATGCTTTACCCTATGTTAGAAACCTTACTTTATTCATGTCATACTTTAGCCTCCATGTGAAATCTGATTGTATTCTCGTAGTGCTTTATCTGTCATATTAATCACTGATCATCACTCCACCATCTATCGTTACTCAGCACGACCATGACAATTTTCTTGCATATCAAGGCAGATATAATGTTGATTCGGCTAATGTGAAAATTCATTTGAAAGTAGCTTTTGTATCAATATACAAATTGGCCAGTCCAGCTTACTTAAAACCAGACTTTCAATCTTTTATCTACAGTTGACAAATGATGAAATACAAGTCAAACCTACTGTCTGTACCTTGAAAAAAGACACGCTGAGCCAATATTTTGCCCGGTACCACCAAATATATTTCACTTGTGAGAAAGACACATTCCTGGTGAGTGTAGAAGTATCAAACCAAAATGTCTTACAGAAGTAGCTGGTGATGTCAAAATTTCCAATCTTGGAAAGGTAATTCATACGCAAATTGAAAAATATTGGAGAAAACAAATTATATATTTTGTTCTGGATATCAATCTTGAAACAATAATGAATGAAGTTTGAATCAAACTACCAAATGGTCTATCCTACAATCACCATCCATTCCACTCCCCTGCAACCATTACGTCAATAGAACTAGACTGAAGGTGGCATATACAACTAATAATAATGGTATAATGTATAACATGCATACTGCATGGGTTCAACATGCAGACAGTGAGCATCATCACCTTGACATATCCTTCAAGACTGAGTTCAATCATTTCCAATTTTATATTTCACCTATAGACCATCAAAATGAATTCCACGGTTTTGGACACACCTAGCTGATGAACAAATGCTACTAACATTCTCCAAACAATGTAAATTGAAATGGAAATGGATATTGCATCTTCTACCTCAATTGTGTATGGTATTGATTCGAACAAAATTTCAATACTGATAAGGCTGCGCTGACAAGATTCATGGCTTCATTCAATTGGTAAAATTGGCTCCTAAAATGAATTTCATTTCAGTTGCAGCAATTTTCAGTCCTATTCATCAGGTCAGAGCAGACAAATATATTCTAGGTAGTGGTAGTAATCATGAGGACAATTCAAGCATATGGCTATTGAACCACCAGGTGGACCTGCATTCTACTGGACTGTATATTGTTATGTATAATGTGGCTCTCTGCATATCTACAATTTGACATTTGACCAATTAGATCTTTTGTGATATGAGACATGAGTTGTATTGCAATGTCAATTTATAGAGTGATATAGCATTTATAGTTTACCAATATGAATGATGATTGGACAGTATAAAACTCCATTGGTCCACAAAAATAATCTAAGGCAGTTGAATGATATTTCAGGTGCCTTAGAAGGTATGGTAAATACTGGAGAAACAAAAATCAACATTGGTTGCTGGTGCACTAGACGATTTCATTAGAAGCTCTAAAAGCATTCAAATTTTGGCCCTTTCTTCATAAATCTTTCAGAAAAACTTATCCATGCACCAGTTGTCCCCAGCAGGATATGTTGGAGCTCCAGCAGGGTCCCATACTATGTTTATTTCTTCTAGAGGCTCCCAAAGTATGTTCTCATTCTTGGCGAATCTTCTGGAGGGTTTGTAAGAGCTGCAGAAGGGTCTGAAACTATGTCAATATCTCCTGGATACTCCCAGAGTATGTTGCCAATTATTCAGAATTTTCTGGGTGGTTTGATATGAACTCCAAAATGGTCCAAAACTATGTTATTTATTTCCAGGGCTCCTGAGGTAGCATTGTATATACCGGACACGTGACAGACATTCACCAATACTTAGGAAGCCTTATATCTTTTGCAAACGTTATAGAGTCAGTACCATCTACCACCATTCCAAAACCGTTTACTATAACTTTCAGAGGCACAATATTATACCAAGGGAATAATATATAACAAACACAACATGATCAATATTGCAGCAAAATGTCTGTGGGAAATAGTCTTTAGAATCCATTGTATTCAGTTCAAATTTGCAGTCATACCCTTTGGACAAATAAATACCTTAGTATTATTTCCAAATTCATCAATAATATAATACAGCCTTTTTTGAATAGTGCCTGTGAAGCCATCCTAAACCGCATTGTGATTTACAGTAATAATGTGATGTGGTATAAATGAAATATTTTAACAGTTATGAGTATTGTACTCAAGAGTAGAAAAAAATATGTTTTATAAACAAAAGTCAAGTATTTAGAAGTGACTGTGGGAATACATAATATGTGGATGGATTAGGGAAATTTTCAGAATGTTGAAGGTTGGAAAGTACTGGAAAAGTTTAAGAAGATACAAGACTTTTTAGGCTTGGTATATTTTTCTGTCAGAGATTCATATAGACCTATAGTGATAATGTACAACTATTAACTCAGTATATATAGGGAATTCCAAGGCTTCAGCTGGGGAGTGTATAAGAAGAAAGTATTTATATAATTGAAAATGTTATTTCAAACAGTACCAGAATTTGTTTTCTTTACTTATACAACGAAATCATTTCCTAAATCTAATGGTTACAGTTATGTATCTGATTGAGCTGTAGTGTAGTGTACTTACTATGGGATACTTTATCCAGTAGTATTTTCATCCAAAATTAATTTCCCTGCTGAAGATAATTATAATATATATCATCAGAAACGGGGTACAATAGACTAGAGCTGGGAAATATCGAGACCTAAATATGAATGTTCAATATATTGAGTACTAAGAAATATTCCATGGTACCCAGCTTCAGTCCAGTTCTGAACTGGAACAGACCTCCAGTTCTTGTTTTGAAATTGTATTAAATTGAAACTGAATGAAATTTCGTGTTTTTTACCTGAAACCAAGGGAACAAAGCTTTAGGTTTTGCTTGATATTGTTTAATTGGCTGGATGTTCTCTCCAGGTTCTGAAGATAGGCTCTGTTGAATGTGGTTAATGGAAAGTATTGCACATGCAATGATATAGCAATGAATTGTATTGTTGAATTTTATTTCATATATTCTATCGAATTTTGTATTATATACAATCAATTATGTTATATTGGTTTTTTCAATATGTATAGAATTATACTTATGATTCAAACCAAGTAGAGTCAATCATAAAAACTTATTAACTATTGGTTTTATATTTCAAGATTAGCAAAATATCATTATAGAACATACAAATTGAAAACAACATGAGTTGTATACTTGTTCTTAGTGATCTGTTGATGATCCAAGGACAAATTTTTTCAGATAAGTTATATATATAGTTGCAAGCTAATAGTATATTCTATAGTAAAGGATAATATTCTTCATGATTGAATTACAATATATCTTATAATATAAATAAATTGTGATTTAAAAATTACTGGCAATTATATTCAGAAATTCTAGGAAGAAATTATTGTATAGTATCTTGTAGATGAAAGCTGTCAAAATATTTACAAGAAAATTGATATCTATTAAATCAACTGTACTGAATATATCGCATTGCCAAAAATCCTTAATTCTCTGCTGATATTAACTTTGTGTTGTTTATCCAATATATATGGTTATATAAAGAAAATATACTCAATTGCAAAGTATGATATTTGTTTATATTTCTTGACAATGTATTTTGCAGTACAGATAAATTTTGACTTAATAATTTTTGATACTCACTTTCAGGGATTCTATAAATAAAGTATTTAAAATTTTGAATATTTAGAAGCAGTCAAAACCTCAAAAAAATATGGGATACATATTGCATCTGTGTTACCTGACATATTTTATTACCAGAAATCATTGCCAATCCGATCAATATCCACTGTCCATTCAGCAACATACATATATGGTTGTATACAAAGAAAATAATGAAATATATTAAATGATATTTATTTTTATATTATTAAAACATTTTCTGTCCAACCAATGCAGTATATTTCAAAATGTATTAAAACTCAATTTCAGAAATTGTATGCATGAATCAATGACAAGTTTGTGGTCAATAAATGCTGTCAGAATATTCAAAAGAATAACCGAACGAATATTTATTCATTTATTTATTCATCATACAGCATGCAGCCCGCAGGCTATGGCCGGTGAGATACAAACAAATAAACTTGAACAAGAACAACAAATGAAACCGAACAAAGGAAGAACAAAAAACCCCTGGCTAGGTAGCACCGCTCCGCAGTCTCCTATCACCCCTGCTCTAGTTACAAAGACATTTCCAATAAATCATAGCGGTTTGTAACACGCTTCATACAATGATAAAACATCTGTCAGTCACATTCGGCTTGGTCCTGCATATCATGCGGGTTCCCCCCCTGTAGTTTACCTTCCTCCCCCCTTCCCCATTCAAATTTCATCCTCCTCTCAACTCTCTGCTTCTCCTTCCTTCTCATCATCCTCCCCCCATCATCCCCTCCACTCTCACTCTGATGTTCCTCCACCATATCGTTGACAGTTCCCTTGTCTGCAATTCGGATGTTGCTATACCCAAGGTGTTCATCATCACGGACTTGGCCCAGGTACCATCTTCGAGTAGCTATATGTGTGTCGCGCAGAAAATGTTTCAAAGGTTGCATTGCTTTATCGGTATAAAGAAAATGCTTCCAGAGATATCGACGGTATACAACTCCAATCTCTTTCCGCATGGTTTGTCTTTCGCATTGGTATAAAGGGCATCTTAGTAGAAGATTTTCCGGTGACTGGGAACCTCCATAGCTACATGGGCACAGAGGGGAGTCAACAGAATTAGTTGGAATTTTGTATAGGTAACTGCGGAAGTATCCATGTCCGGTTCGTAGTTGGGTGACAGTAGATGCAAACTGGCGGTTGCCACTTCTGAAAATATTGTCTGGTTTGGTACGGAATATTCCAATATAGTTCTTTCCTTTCGCGGGATGTCGCATCCACCAATCCCCCATTCTTGCATTTTTGCTGCTCGGGTTACCCTCTTGAGGTATGATAAGGAGGCGTTATAGTAGGTAGGTGGTTTTTCCAGAGTGGACTTTTTTGCCAACTTATCGGCAAGTTCATTTCCAGGTATATCTGTATGGCCAGGAACCCATTGTACTGTGATAGTAGTTTTGAGTGCATGGAGGTTATTGGCGATGTTGGAGAGTGCCAGGGAAGTCGACTGTCCAGGGGCGGGATTGAGGGTATTGAGACGTCGTATGGCAGCTTGATTGTCTGTGAAAATCCATATATGTCTTTTGGTGAGGTTATTACGTTGACAGATCTGAAAGTATTTCTGTGCAGCTTTAAGAATACCAAGTAATTCAGCATCATAAACTTCCTGTTGATGGCCCATTTGATAGGTTGCTTCAATGACTTCTTTTCCTGTCATTTCAACTACAGTTCCTGCGCCAATGTTTTCGTTCAACATAGATCCATCTGAATAACAAACAATATTGCGATCATCTTGTTTCAACATTGCATACTAGGCTTCGTGGGCTTTGGCTTCCTCTTCCTTTGAACGACGATTAATTTGCGTTTTGACTCTACTTTCAATCCACGTTGGACAGGCTGTGATTGAATAGGTTTCAATCTCCGACCTGTTGGAAATCCATGGCCTGAGGGTTGATATGGTTTGGATAAGACGTGTTTCAAATTTGCGGTTATTTTGTTGCATACTGTCCAGGAAATCCAGGGCCCAGTTGTGTTACTAGACTCTGGGGTTTCATGAAATGGAGGGAAAGTCAATGGACAACGTTGTCGGATTGGATGCATTTCGGGAAACGTAAGTATTCGAATTGCATATTCTCTTCGTATGTGATTATGTCGAACAGCTACTGGTGGCAGGGCTGCTTCATTGTGTAGGGCTATTGTTGGAGATGTGCGGAAGGCTCCAAGGATGCACCGAAGTGCCATATTTTGAACTGTTTCAAATTTCTGTTGATATGTTGCTTGCCCCATCCACCAAACTTCAGCTCCGAAGTCACAGACAGGTACAACACACGCATTGTATAGTTGGCGGACTGCACTGGGTGTTAGTCCTGATTCTGTATTGGCTAGTGATTTGAGGGCTCCAAGGGCTTTTTTGCTGCTTGCGGCCTTCAGCATAACATGGTGTTTGAAGTTGATCTTTCTGTCAAACCAAATACCAATCCACCTCACCACATCTGGGCCAATGCCTTTTGTGCCGGGGGAAATGGTAGTGCCATTGGGTAGGGTAATCTTTTTGTCATCGGAGGTATCACCGTTTCGTTCATTGTGGAAGTGCATCATTTCCGACTTTGAGTCATCAAATCGTACAGCATCGTTTTCTGCCCATTTGAAAGCTGTCCGTGCAGCCGCCTCAAGGCATCTTGCATTATTGGCTTTTGAATTGCTTCGAACAACAATTGCAACATCATCAATGTAGCTTGGAGTTCAGGAGCTGGGGTAATGGGTTGTGAGTTCGTAGAAGAGAGGACTGAGATAGAGGAGGAAGAGAATTGGGGATGCAGGTGATCCCTGAGGGATTCCTGTCCGGACAGGGCTGAGGTCTTCCTTTTGTCCATCAAATGCCAGTGCTGTTGTACGGTCGGATAAAAAGTGGTCGACCCAGAATTGAATTGCGGTCGGGTAGCCCAGTTGTCGTAGAGTATGGAGGAGACGTTCCTTGGATACATTGTCGAATGCGCCACTCACATCCATAAAGAGGGCAGTAGTGATTTCCTTTGCATGTGTTCCTTGTTCAATTTCATGTGTAAGTGCCATTGCAGCTTCTATAGCAGAACGTTGTCTTCATCCTCCAATTTGATCTTTGTGTAGCAGGTTGTATTTTTCAGCCATGTATGCAATTCGGTTTGCCATCAACTTTTCAAGTATCTTCCCAAGGCAATTGAGAAGGGCAACAGGTCGGTAGGCCTTAGCTATTGAATAATCCGGTTTGCCAGGATTCGGTATAATCACAGTCGTTGCTTGTCGCCAACATGTGGGGTGATATCCTGTGGTGCCAAGTATAGCAAAGAGACTGTTGAATTGTTCAGTGGCTGCTAGGTATGCTTGCCGGAGGCAGTAAAAGGGAAGCCCATCGGGTCCGGGGCTTTACGTGGTGCAGAGGTGAAAATTGCTTGTTTGACTTCTGTAGGAGTAAATATAACCCATGGCAGGGTTGGTCGATTGGTGATATCAGTTGGGGAAGGTGCTACTGGTGGGGGTGGGAGCATGGTATAACGGAACAGTACTGCCTTTTCTTCAAAAGTCACTGCTGTTATGTTGGAGAATGATAGGGGTGGTGTTCGCTGGGTTTTCCTGGGTTTGGTGTAATGGAGGGCTGCAAAGATCTCTGTGCCATGTGCATTTGCTAAAATTTGAATCCACATTGTTGTCTTGGACGTGCGGATATCCTGGAAATATTGGTTTCGAACAGCTTTGAATTTGATGTGATTACATTCAAGGCTGGTTGTCTTCCACTGCTTCTGGGCACGGTTCATCTGTGTTCGGGAGATTCTGAGTTGCAGGTCCACCAGCGTTTTGAATGTGTTGTAAGCTGGAGAATTGGGGTAGATTGCTTAACTGCATCAAGAATCATTTCTCAGAGCAGTTCGGCTGATCTGTCAAGGTTGGATTCAGTTGGTTGTTCATGGAGGTATTGCCAGACCATTTGTGAGGCATGGGAGAGTGTATTGAGAGATTTCGAGAATAAATCCCAATCTGTCTTATTCCAGTTGTATCTTATAGTGTTGGAGACTGTGGTAACAAGTTCAGATTCTACCAAGATATCAAAACGTATTGTTGCATGGTCTGAACCAGTTGATGCGTCGTCATCCACTGCCCAATTTGCAACTGAGTCATGGATAGCTTGGGATGTAAAGGCCAGGTCGATGATAGAGGTTCCCTTGCCATTTCGGTAGTAGTATGTAGGGATGTCAGGCTCATTCAAGAGGGAAAAGATATTGGTTTCCATGATATGAACAAGTTCGTCGGCGCGTTTGGGTGTTTTGATATGTGAATTCCACCATGTATGATGGGCATTCATGTCACCAGCAATAATGCATCGTTCAGGCAATGAGATTTTGCTGAGGCTTCTTGGAATGGTGTAGAGATTAGATATGCCTTCGTGTTCATTGTAAATATTGAAGACTGTGATTCATGCTATTGCTGGGGTTGATATTTCAAGGACTTGAATATCAGGATCCTGGCTGATGTTGTAACGTGGTGAGCATTTGATATAAGGATTGTTTTTGGCCACATAGGCAATTGCCCTGTTGTGTTTTCTTAAGTTTTTAGGTGGTATCAGTAGCTCAAATCCAGGGTGTGTTGTAATTAATGTGTTGTCTTGGTTGAATCCAGGTTCTTGGAGTAAAAGAAGGTCGGCCGTTCCAACTGCAAAGTCAAGAAGGGTACTGATGACTAAGGAGGAACGGTTGCAGTTGTGTTGTATAATTTGAATTTTGGAAGATGAATAGGAAGGTTGTTTAGGCATGGGTGATGGTCGGGTGGTCTTTCATGAACTTGGCTTGTGCCTCAGCATGTAGGGCAGTAATAGTTGGGCATTTAGAATTGTTGGCCCGGTGATTACCCTTGCAATTGATGCATTGGATAACATCATGGACACACTGTTTGCCTATGCTGGGACATGATCCGCATGAGTGGGAGGTGGTGGTGTGAGGTTCTGCACATATATTGCAGATAGCTGATTGTTTGCATCGTAGATAGGAATGGCCATATTGTGGGCAGTTGGTACATTTGTCGGTTGGTCGGGATGCCACATATCGGTCGGCTGTGCGGGTCCTGCCATCTACTTGTATTCCATGGTCTTGAATAAGTTTTGCTTCATGTTCAGTACGGACTGCGATAACCATAGTGGATGTCTTTTTGTGTGGTCTTTTTTCTGGCTACGTAAGAGATCGTGGTAGAGTGGTAAGCTTGATATGATTGTTGTTCATCTCAATATCTGCTTTCAATAATTTCATTCCAGTTTCACATTCAGGAAACATAGTAATGTCAATGGAGTGAACCATCATTCGGATCCAAGTTCCTTGCTTTTTGGGATTTTGTGCGGTTGTGTCGACTGAACGAACTGTTTCTTCAATAGCAGCCTTGTGGGCTAGTACCAATTCCACAGGGCAGGCGTCTGCTGTAAGGAGGATGAGATTGTGCTTATAGTTAGCAGAAACATGTCCAATATTTGCCAAAGGGTCTGCATGGCAGCGTCGGAGGGTGGCATTGATGGCGAACTTAAGTTTCATAAGATCAGCAGTAACTGGTTGATCACTGTGTCGGGCAATCACTAGTGTGCGTTGATTTTTGGTGAGAGGATGGGGATTCAGAGTACGTCCATTCTTATTTTCTGGTGGGTCTTTCTTTGCGCATGCAGATGCGATTGCTGACCAGAGTGTGGGTTTGGGGGAAGTCCCTTCTGGGACGGCTGGAGTTTGTAGGTCTGGTGGTGCTGGTGGTGCATCTTTCTTTGAAGCTTGGATTTGTACAAGGTATTCAACTCGTTGTCCAATGGTTGCAATGGTATTGAGAGCAATTTCATATTTGGTTTCCATCGAGGCTAAGCGGGTTGCCAGTTTTGGGTTTTGGGTGGTGAGACGTCTGTTGATTTTGAGAATATCCTTGTGGAGTAGTTCAAGGATGGCTTTGAATACCTGATGAATCCTATCTTCATCTTCGTCATTTGGATTCAGCAGGTTGGTGGATGGGTCCTGAAAGTCTTCATCTTCAGAATCGTCATGATCGTCAGAACATTCGTCATTGGCTTCGGTATCCCCTGGAGTATCTCCCAGTTCTAGATCTGCATCATCAGGGTTTCCGAAATGGCCTCGGTTGGTTGGTTGTTGAGGTGGGGAAGATGGTTGTAGTTGTTCAGAGGGTGTCTTGGGATGAACATTGCCAATGGCCATGCAGGTGCTTGAACGTGTACGAGGGACATTGAGTCAAGGGTATGGTGAGGTAGCTGGCAGTTGGCGAGAACTTCCCTCCTTGCCTTTCCTTCCTCGTTTGGATATGTGGCCCGTAAGTGTAGTGTGTGATTCAGCTGAGGTATCAATTGCGGCAAGTGGGTTTGAACTGGGGTTTGGGTAAAGGTGCATTCCATAAGTACTGCAAGTGCCAGGTGGAGGAGGTGGTGGTATAGGGGCAGACATTTAGAACTGGTCAGGGTTTGCTGGATACTAAATATGTTAAAGGTATAATAATTTTCTGGGTATTTTTGAATAGTAATAAATCCGACGTTTCAATGTTGATATAAGTAGCCTCGGTACCATCTATTCCCTGAGGGGGTTAGAGCTTGACCTCTTTTGTCCTAGCAAGGTGTTGTAGCCTTGTACTAGAGCCTTTTACCTCCTCACAGCAGATACAGAGACACCCATAGCGATAAGAAGACCTCTATGAGGCCTGCTATGTGATGGGGCTGTAAAACCACTGCAAGAAATGAAGTGCAACTTAACTCTGGAGGATCCACCCAAAGACTCAGGGGGTCAATGGCGGCAAAGTAGCCGGACGTTGTCACCTACACCCTGGTAGGTCTGCTGGGCCCCGGTGGCCAATATGTTTCAAAAAGGAGGGGGATGGGAAAAATGCGAAAATTTGAAAATCAATCATTGTGAAGTCAATTTTCGTCCGATTAAGTTGTGCTTTCGGCAGGATAGACCTGTGTGTGTGTGCAAGCTGTGTTCTCAAGGGCGTTCGAAACGGATGAAAATTCGTGGAAAAACGATGAAATCTGAAATTGTGTTTTTGTCTTCGAGGATTTTCGGCCCAGGCAGTCTGGGGCTTGTAGGCAGGTGTAGATGGTTCGTTCTAAGGGCTTCTGGGTCCGCTGAATCGATTGCCGTTGTCCGTTTTTGATTTGGAGTTGATTCCACTGAGATAGAGGGGGGGTAGGAGCGAAAAAGCGACTTTTCGAAGATTTTGTGTAACAAATGCAAATGTTAAGCTTTTGGTCTGAAATTAAAACCTGAGCCTCGTCTATATGTGCTTTCAATGCTCCCAAAGTTTGGAGTTGATTAGAAAAGAATTGGTTGTGTAGATGATCGGTGGGGGCCCTTTTGCAGGGGGCTGCAGGAGGGGGAAATGAGGGGTAAGAGGCCCAGCTTTCCACCCAACAACAATAAAGGTCCCGAACGAATATAATTACTTGTGCTAAATGTAATGTAAGATTACAAATTGTTAGTAAACAATTGATATAAACTATCAATACTTCAGTCCAAGTGTCTGAACTTATACAGACTGTATAATCACTTGAAATGAATGAAACCAATTTTTATTTGATTGAGATATTGCATGTCATATAGATAAGTCATGATTTCATAATTGCCTATACTCTATTTTACAGATTATATGGATATATTAACAAAATAGTTTGAGTGGTATAAAGCAGTTTGAAGATTGACAAACTGAATGAAATTCATCATACTACTTGTACCAGAGAAGATTTGTAATAAAAAATCTTTCAACCTCAGTTGATTCTAACATTCAATCCTTGTGACACCAGTAGCTTCGCATCAGGTTTACCCAGTAAAAGTAGTATCTGAATTAAATTCGGTACTTTCTTTGAAGGTATGTTAGATGTTTCACTCGCGATGTGGAAATCACAAAAAATATCTCAATGAAAAGAATAGGCTTTCTCGAATACATATATTGTTAAAGATTGTTTTTCTTCCTGAGAAGATTGATGCCTTTCTCCCCTCGAGGCACTTGGAGGTTATTATACCACTTCCTTTGCATTCCAACAATTACATTTATCTAGGCTTTTTCTAAGAGCTCTAGCACCATAACCACCTTCAAACCAATGTCCGTTGATTTGGAGCTTCTTTGACTTGCATTGCCTGATCTTCTATCGTCTTTATTGTCATTGAATCATAATCAGACCATCAGTATTCTTCATGACCTCTTGCTGGTGGGCTTGTGTGTCCAGACCGGTGGTATCCGTTTGATCTGATGACCTCTAGAACAATAGACCTCTTTCGATAGAGAGCAGCTTGGCTGTTCAGAGTTGGCACGTAGTCTTAGGCCTCCGGCAGGGTCGGGTCTATGGCTGGCATTATTCAGTTGAATTTCCAGCTGTTCATTCATTGTCGGCAAGTGGTCAGCCTTTGGGTCGATACTGTTCGGCGGTATGTTGACTGTCTGTTTGTTATCATTAATTCTGAACAGAAGCTACTGCAGCCATCAATGAGCCATAAATGCTTATCAATGGTATGGATGTTCATCTGCTGGTTATCCAAAATGATTGGCTCTGGCATTCCAGATGAATGATAGCTGATGATGTCTAATCACGAAAATCATGGGTACTGGTACATGTCCCCGGTGTGAACTTGCTCGGAGTTACAGTATCTGCTCTCCTACTGAGTTTGTCTCTAAACGATCATATTCCATATTTATCTGCTCTTTGTTGCCTTTGGCGAAACACGATCCAGTATGCGGATATGAATCATTCAACATCCTCAACATAGAGAATCCACACAAACTCTTTTACTACAACCCCTTGCTAACTGCCAGCTGGGATATGCAAGCACAGTCGATCAATCAGTTTGTTTATGTCCAGATGAGATATATGGCAGCAACCAGAATCGATCAATCAGGTTGCATCCAGCTAGGATTCTTTGGTTTCTTTTTCCTGATATGGAGAAATCTGGACCCAGTGTGCCCTTAAAACCAAATCGATCTTTCTCTTGGTTTGGACAATATAACCCCTTGCGCCCAAAACCAAAACCATCTTGCTTTAATGATTTGGAAAATAAGACCCCTTGTGCCCAAAAACCAAATTCTTCATCAGGTGTCTTGCTAGCCATTAATAACCATTTGTGGGAAAAGGTACTAGCTCAACCATTTGATTCAATTATCCTTCACGGCCTGAGGATTCAATCAGTGATATGTCATGAACAGTATCTTCATATCGTGGTTCTCAAAAGGTTTCTCAGTCCAATCTTCTGCTTTTGAATGCCCCTTCTACTCAACCAGATATAAATCCCATGTCCATTCCTTGCTATACTGGCTGCCCATAATTCTGTTGCCTTTGTGATCCATTTCAAATTGATTGCCATCCACATCATAATCTAGTTCATGCGACACAGCAACTTCAGGTATTGCCCTAATTAGTGTCAGTAGTGGGTCTGGATTACCCGGCCACGGTCCAATCAAGAACCAGAACCGTGGCCCTGGGTCCGTTCTGGAACTTCACAGGAACCGAACTGCCCAATCACAAGCAGTTCCAACCTGGAACCGAACCGAAACCCGCTGGGTTTTGGTGTGTTTTACCTCCAGCAGAGCCTCATTTCTCATCGGCCCCAAAAATCACACCTTTTCTGCTCCAAATAGGTATTTGAGTTGTGATTGGATTGCAACATGTTATATCCGTAGATTATGCAGGTTTTGACACTCTTGGACCTCCCACTCTCCGATTTGTAATACAATGAGTATTCGTTGAGTCGCTGTGAAATACAGCCAAAAATACGTCCAAAAAAGACTGTTTTTCGCAGCAGCTCAACAAATACTAATTTTATCGCAAATTGAACAGCGGCAGGTGAAAGAGCGTCAAAATCTGCATAATCTACATATATAACATGTTGCGATCCAATCAGAACTCAAATACTTAATTGTAGCAATAGTTCAAGAGATGGCACGTGCCAAAACCCAGCGGGTTACAGTTTGGTTCCGGGTTGGAACCGCTTGTGATTGGGTGGTTCGGTTCCTTGGCGGTTCGGCACCGGAGCTGACCCAGACCTGTAATTTGGAACCGTTGCTAACACTAGCACTGATGGGATTGGTGGCGAGTCAATAAGGTTCGATGCGCAATACATGGACTGAATTGGATATATACCATCAATTCGGTAACTCAAGTTTGATAGTCGTGGGCGAGAGCACCTTCCAGACCTTGAAGGGTCCCTGAAGCTATGCATCTAGTTTCCTAGATGGTCTTTGAGTTTTGGGGTTCTTCCCATTAAGTATAACTAAATCACCAACTGAATACTTCGGATATTCTTTAGCATATGCATTATGGTACTGCCCCATTGTCTTCCATGCTTGCTCTAAGCCCTGACAGCGGTGTGTATGCACACTGGTCATCCAATGAACATCATTCCTAGATACCGGATAGTTCAATCCTGCTGCGATGGGTCAATTTTTCCAAGATCAAACTCAAAGATTTAAAAAAACGGTGATATTCCCGTAGTGGTGGTGAAAAGATATTCTAAGTATATTCAGCTATTGGTAACATCTCAGACCAGCTATCCTGCTCATATTTGCAGTAATTTGGTGGATACTATTCCAGCATTTGGTTGACTCTTTCCATTTGCCCATCTGTGTGAGGGTGGAATGGTGAAGACGATTTCAACCTAATGATAAGAGCTTTGACAAACAAGGACCAAAACATGGAGATGAACATTTAGTCCCGAGCTTACACTATGTTCGATTGTAGGCCATATAATGTACATACTTCTTTAAGATAGATTTTGACCAAGTCCATAGCCTTCTTCTCTCCATCGTTCAATTGAATAAAGTGAACCATTCGTGTAAATTGTTCAATGATCATCCATACTGATGAGCCGCTCTCTGACAGCGGTCATGCGATATTGAGGTCTATTCAAAACAAATCCCGTGGATAGTTCACTAATTCGAGTGGTTGTAATTGTCAGTAGCAAACATGGCGAGCTGCTTTATGCCCATGGCACTCAGGGCATGAGCGGGAATAGTTCTCGACAAATTTCTCCATTTTCGGCCAAAAGCAGTTTCGTCTGACCTGCTCGATTGTGGTATTTTGCCCTATGTGTCCATCCATCTTCGAATAGTGCTCCGCTTCCAATATCTGTTTCTTCACCTGCAGAGGATCCGGATTCCACAGCCTGCCATATTATCAAGGGCTTTGTCTACAAATGAAATGTCAGGGGCTTGGATTATCTTCCATAGCTCAGATGTATTCTTCTAGCCATGCAGGGTCATTATTTGGGGTGCTGACCTCTGCTACTAACGGCCATAAATTGAACAGAACTACTGGAATTGATTTCAACTTTACAGAAGAAATCACAATTTGTTCGCCTAGTGATATTGACACTTCTTCCGTTTCCCATTCCGAAGTTACGAACTGAGCTGGTTCCAGAATGTGGTGGGTGTCTGAATTGTGTGTTCTTTGGCACTACCTCCCCCTTTTTTTGGGCAGTACTCCCAATACTGCAATAAAGCATCCGGTTTCCCATTTGCACTGCCTGGTCGGTAAAATCTTTTGAAATCATATCCTGCCAGATCTTGAGCCCAGCCGGCTTGTCTCTGAATCAAGATCTTTGTAGTCAAAAAGTATTCAAAATTCTTGACATCGTGAGGACACCCATTGGATCAGCTGCACCTTTATGATAACGTCTCTATTATTGAAATGATGATACTATGGCCTGTATCTCTTTATTATGGATTTTGTAGTTGATCTCGGCTTCATCCAGTTTTCAAGATTGGTAGGCTATAGGGTGCAATTGTCCATGAATGACTTGGGAGAGTACTGCTCAGATTGCAAAATAGCTTGTGTCAGTCTCAATGACAATGGGCCAAACACATTTGAAGTGTCCAGATATGGGTGCCATGGTGAAGTGTCTCATGAGTGTATCAAAGGCAATTCGATTTCCGGGATGTACTTTCCATTCAAACATGTTGTTCGTTTTCTTTGTTAACTCCATGAAGGGATGGTATATCTTTGAAAATAATTGGGTGCAATGTCAATGGAAGATTGTGAATCCAAGAATAGACTGGATGTCCTGACAGACTCTGGAATCTCTCATTTTAGAATAGTATCAAACCTGTCTTCTGATATAGTTGCACCTTCCCCCGATATGAAATACCCAAGGAGCTCATTTTGTTTCTTGTGCTATTTCCACTTACCAGGTGCTATAGCCAAGTTGTTTTCTTGTGATCAATGCAGGACTTCCCGAGTCAATCGCACATGCTCCTCTTCATTCCCAGTTTACATACGGACATCATCAATATAGAATACCCCTTTATCATCAATTTGATCACCCAGGATATCATTAATTATATCTTTGAATGTAGTTTGTGTGTCCCCAATCCAAAACGCATAACAAGGTATTCTTAATAGTGATATCTGGAATGCAATGCTGTTTTCCATTCATCACCGGGTTTAATTGGAATCAGGTTGTATCCTGCCTTCAAATCAATTTTGGTAAAAATACTCGATCCAGCAACCCTGCCTCTAAGTTTGTTCATACGCAGCAAAGGATATCAGTTCCTAATTATTACATTCTTTAATCCTCAGTAATCAATGTACAATTGTAATCCTCTTCCGTATGGCTATGGAACAAAGAGTATGGGTGCACCTGCTGGTGACTTGCTAGGACAGATCTTTCCAGAATCAAGCATTTCTATCAGATATTCATTACAAACCGAAACCTTCTGTGCAGAGTGTGTGTACATGGGACCCGTGAAGGTTGTTTTCCATTTTTCAAGTCAATGGCATGATTGTATGATCAATGAAGCAGAACAGCATTGGCAGTTTCTGCTTTGTATAATGTTTTGCAGTTTCTGTATTGCCATGGAAATAGCTCTACCAAATCATTCTCAAACTTATAAGCCGCATTGATGTACATTGAACCAATAACCCCAATTCATTGAGGATTAGTACCAAACTTTAAAATAGAATCTTCATATTTTATTCAAAAGGAAGATACCTCAGCCATTGTGCAATGTTGATCACAGTGTTTTGACGTAAACTGGAGCTTATAATTTTCTTTTGTACCTGCACTGAGTACTCCATGCTTGATGATCCCCCAGTGAGGTAACATGATATCAGACAAATCCTCCCTTGGACCAATTTCAAAGGTCTCTTTGTTATAATGGATCCAAACTGCAGAGTGATGGGGAAGGTGTACTGCCAACCTGCCGCTGCTACTATATGACCATTAAAGTGTTCGACTATCTTTGGTTCCCTTTGAGTCACTAATGCAATACTATGTCAATCAGCTAACTGCTTTGACATCATGGGTGTATCACACCTCATATCCAAGAGAACCCTTACTCAGTCAATCGTCTCATCTTGAAAGCTTGCAAACATCCATCCTGTGGGACCTACACCCACTTCAGGTTCCAGTGATAATTACTTGAATTTCTTGGGTACAGGCTCAGGTGTGCTGGCTGCAGCTATATGTTTTTGATCATTTCTGTTGACAACCATGGTGAACTTCCTTTCAACACAGTTCTAGCTGCAATGGGCTGTGGTTGTTGAATGAGGATTGAATAAGTATAATCAAGTTCGATGGTACATACTTGTCATGTTTGGATGCTATATGACCAGCATGCTTCGTTTATTGAACTCATCCACAGGCACCGTTTCTTAAACGCCAGAACAGAATATATATTGAATATCGAATAGCGATAATACCCATAACCGCAATGGCTCAACCCCAATGAAAATCCAACGAAACACAGATGTCTGTATCTATGTAACTCCAAAGAAATATGAATATCTTTGCCCATAAATACCAAAACCAGAGGTGTCTGTACTGCAAAACCCATAGGAAAACCGCAATGCCATAGAACGAAAGGACAGACAAAAGACACTGGTTTTATCCATCAATCTCCATGCTATCGGAGTTAACCTTGTAAAGTACTCAAAGTTTGAGGCTGCTGTGGGTTTTGTAATTTGGTCAGACACACTCCTGGGCTTAAACTTCCCAGATGAGGTGCTGACTTCTGGCACTTCCACGTTGAGCTTCTTGTTCTTCTTCTTCGGCCTACTGTAAGAGATCTTGATAGCTTTTTTCCAGAATACCCATCGATGCTCTGATGAATCACAGTGCTTGCACCTGTTACCCTTGGCTTGTGCTTCCAGCAATGATTCCAGGATACCTCTGAGGGCTTTGCCTTTGTCTGAATTGACTGGCTTAGGACCCTTCTTCTCCATTCGAGGTTTCATGGCATCAGAACTTTTTCTAATGTTCTTTTTTCTTTGATTCTCCTCATCATCATCAGCCTCACGCTTCCTCATATTGTTATTTTTGTTTTTGGGTTTGTGATTGTTGGGCTGCGGCTTTTCCTGCTGGCATATCTCATATGCGCGGCGGACTTGTTTGAGCAGTAATTTGTATTCCGCATTGTTGTTTGGTGTAATCTTCAAAAAGATTATTCAATCATTGATATCTTGGTTGAGTTTGCTGTGTAGAGCCTGTGGCCGTGCACTCCCTGATAAGTAGACATGGTAGTTCAAGTCCTCCATCTTTGCAATGTAGTCCTGGATGTCTCACTTGTACTGCAATTTATTTATTTTTTGGAGTCATGCCATTTCTTTCTCTGGGTCGATGAATTGTTCCTCCATAGTGCTGGTGAATGCTGACCATGTGTCAACTTGAAAATGCTTTCTAAGCTGTTTTTCTCAGTTGTTGTACCAGCACACTGCTTGCTCTGAATTGTTAGTTCCAACTATGATGATTGCATTGTTGTCATTATCATAATCGTCCTTGAAGTATCTGAGATAGTGATCCACTCTCGTAATTCCATGGCGGTAGGACTCGTTCGTGTCCGTTTGGTCTCCCTTCAACTTGTAGGAATGTTCAAGATTTTGTTTCTTGCTTAAATTCGGCGATCATGATGGCTGTGGTGGTACTTCAGGCAGTACCGAAGGTGATTTGCTATGATCCATTCCTGCTAGTGGTGGAAGTGGTGGTATATCATTGTCTCCACTATCAGAAGAGCTGAAGCTGCTCAACCGGGAGCTAGAAGACTTGGAGTCCCCTGGGCGGTCTCCTCCAATGCCTCTGGCACTGTGTCCATTACCATTTGGTTCTGGAGTCACAGCCACTTCGATCCAGATTCCAAAGCCATCACTTATAGTACATCAAAGGTGGAATCCTTGCTCAGCAGGCTTGGTATCCCCTTCCATTGGTGCCAGCACTGATTGGGCCATTGAGCATATTCATTTCTTTATTCTTTGATCAGCGAGCTTCATCTGCAAGGCTGTAGCAAATTAATTGAATTTCTGCTTAAGTCCTTCTTCATCCATTGCTCTGCCGCTTTCCTCTCCCTTTCTGCTGAGTCTGCCATTTCCTGCACCTTTTTTACCTCTGTACGGGACTTGGCATATAGCCTGCACATCGGTTTGCCATCACATTTGCCTTTGAGCTCAATAACTGCCTGCTCCTAGGATATGGTATGCACTTGCAGGGCATGGCATTCTTGAGATCATTGCCTTTTGTTGAGCAGAGTCAAGAGGGTTCTGCAGGCTTTTCCAGAATGTTGGAATTGCTCATGGGGGGCGGACCATAGCTCCTTGTATGCTTCGTTGGATTGGGCCTTGATTACAACAAAAGCTCCTTGGAAATTTGCCACAAACACTTTGGATTGGATAACTATATTGGAGTGCTTCTCAAATAGTGAGCTTTCCATTCTATCCACTCCTTGGGATATGTCATCGTATATCTGATTTTGCCTGCCAATGAGCTCATTGTAAGCTCTGACCTATTCTGGCAGGGCTGTGCATATCTCGAAATTCCGCTCCCTTGCTGTTCGAAGAATGGCGTCTATCTGTCTGAGCTCTCTGGTCATTCCATTAAACACCACAATAACCCAGTCCAGAATATCTTTTCTTGTGATGAGCCGGTATTTTGCCACCTGTTTATCCTTGGCGCTGGATAGAATCCACCTCTTGTCCTTTCTAACCAGTGTGGGGGCGTCCGTCATACTGGGGTTTCATCTGACCATTATCGGATGACGAAAAATTGTTCAACTGAGGTGGTGTTAAACAAAATGAATTGAGTTCTGGATTCTTGCTGCAGTTGTACAGCGATGGCTTGTAGTCTGGGTGGGAGCCATAAGAAATTAAGGGCCAGCAACATGGAAATAGGTAATGACATATGGGTGGCATATCATTCCTATTCATTCACCAATTTCCATAGTAAATGGCAGTAACGATGGTCAATAGGGCAGCTGCTGTTCTTTTGATTGTTGTATTGGTTCCTCCGCAGTTGTGCTTGCAATAACACAGTTTCTGATCTTTTCACTTGACATGCAAGCCTTTGTGTCAAGTCCAAAGATCAGTGAAGACTGGATGATCAATACCTAGTCCTCCTCCTTGTCTGGCTGCGTTTCTCCAGTAGAGGTTCTACAGATATGCAGTATGAGGTGCATCCCAAAACTAAATTTTGATAGATTCTTCTGATTTGTTTTGGAGTACGTCGATGCTATCGAAGAAGTTGAGAGGTTCTGGTTCTGCAAACTGCAAAGGGATTCCATCTAAATTGAAGATATAGTCTCGACAGTGACAGTTGCAGTTGTATGGTATCAAGCCCGCTTGATGTATCAGTGTGGGGAGAAAGAATATCTTCCTCAGAAGTGTTTCTTTGTAGACAATATAATGTAACACCAAGAGCTTCACTCCAGGTTTATCCGGTCAAAGTAGTATCCATACTTCATTCAAAACTGGCTTCGAAGGTAGGTCAGAAGTTTTACACAGAATATGGAAATCACTAAACGATTCTGAACGAAATCAATTGGCTCTCTCCAATGCATATATCATCAAGGCTTGTTCCCATTACTGAGAATGTTGATGCCTTTCTACCTTTGAAGAACTCAGAGATCTTTATACCTCTTTCTTCACTTTCTACCAATTACATCTATCTATGCTTCTCCCTAGAGCCCCTGTACCATAACCACCTTCAAACCAGTATCTGTGTCTTTGCAACTATTGCGGCTTCCATCTGCCAATCCTCTATCGTCTTTATCATCATTAGACGATAATCAGACCATCTGATTTCTTCATGACATCAAGCTCACATCCATGTGCGTTTGAACCAGTGGTATCCTTGTAATCTGATGACCTCCAGACATATAGGCCTCTTTCGATAATGAGGTGCTTCACTGTTTAGAGTCGGCACGTATGCTCAGGCTTCTGGCAGTTGTTGGCTTTTTGCCTTGCGCCATTCCGTTGTGTGGCTGGCTGTTGGTTTGTTGTAGGCAAGTGATCAGCTTCTTGGCCGATGCCATTCAGCTGATTGTTCGCTGTCCATTTGTTATTGGCCATTCACAGCAGAAGCAAACACATCGGGAAAAAATCCCTGCGCCCGGGCGTAGGTCCTGCGCCTGGAGCGCCTGGAACGTCGGTAGGCAGGGTGATATGTAAGTCCGCGACGATACGATGTGAGGCACTGCAAAAACAACTCTAGGCGCTATATATTCACACGGTCGCATATCACACTGCTCGGTGCCTTGTGACGTTTAATATACAGTGTTCTTTGTGTGACCGTTGCAATTGCACGGTGCTTGGTGCTCGGTGGTAACACTGCTCTGTGCATCGTAATGATGATGCTGCGCACTACATATATCACCATACCGTCTGCCTTTCCAAAGTAATCTTTATTAAGTCTATTAAATCTATTTACACTTCTGAACATTGTTTATACCTTTTCACCGCTGTATTCAACTCATCCTCCAGCATATAATAAACGTCGCAGGTCGCTAGGTCTATATGACTATTGACTATCCATCCTTTATTCTCCGACTTTGACGAAATGGGCTCCTCTGGAATTAAGTGAGCCGCACCCACAATATTTCCTGCACTAATAACTGCATATGCGCCTCCAGAAGATAATTTCACTACCCTGACAAGCTGCGATGCATTTTCCGGCATTCCGCGTTGGCAGGCTTTGTCACTTCAACATATGCTAGCCAAAATGTATTCTCGCCGCGCGGATGGACGACTCGCAGCTTGAATAGACGAAGCATACGTACGGTACACGCCCCTGCAGTGCCTTGTGAGACAGCTCCTGCCCCTCCTTACGTTGCGAAGTCTGAACCCATACCCAGTCATGGCGGGCGCCCCGGAATACCATAGTTTATCTCCTGTACATCTGAGCTTCTGAATGATGCGCTCGCCGTGCATGTTGCGTGATTCTACCTCCAATCCATGGTAAATTGCGGCTGCGCTGCTTAAGAGATCATCCGAATCGATGTTGACCTTCTTGGAGTGTAAGAAACGACAGGTGGCATCGTATAGACGATCTCGGAGACATCGTCACTGGTTGTTTTCAAGAGGCCTCGAAATCCTTGACTTGCTCTTTTCCTTTGTGCTGTTGTGGAGATATAAACCTCAATAAACGACGTCTAGTAGTTGCTTTGTCGTCACTTCGTCGTCACTTCCGTCGTCGCCTGTAGAGCAGCTCGTTTACGATTCCAAGCGTTGCGATTTGCCTTTCTGACCGCGAATGCATCACTCCGAAGGTAGTAGTTGATGATCTGAGTATAGTAATCACCGGTCTTATTCGAGGCATTAAATCCGTCCTTAATCTGCTTCCGGTGAGGGCTTTCTCCGATCTCTGTCGACCACTGTTTAAGCGATCCGTACGTTGTATCTGCTCTCGAAGTGCTGCATGAGATGGATCTTGGGAAAGTTGAAATCGCAACCATCTTGAATGTATTCGGCCATTTCTGCATCGATAATATCTTTCCATGTGTCGTGAATGCGCTGTCGAAAGGCTGCCGTTTTTTTCTTGTTTTCCACTGAATTCAACTCGGCATCTGCTCGGCACACAATTCCATACGTCTCTCTTTGGCCCTGCTGCAAGTCGTTTGCCAGCCCTGAATTGTTGAAACATATCCTTCGAATCATGGAAGCACGTAGAGCATCGTCCATAAGGTCTAGCGTTTCTTCATCGTGAGAATCATACTGGCAATAGAAATAGAACTCAATAAGAGAGCGAGAGCACTCAACCGCACATCAAAAACACTACGTTGAGAGGGGCTTGGATCCGTAGAGCATTGCGTATGACATCCACAAGGAATCGTGTCATCGTCTTGATTTCTCATCCGTTCAACACGAAACCTCCTCATATGCACATCTTGGCTGCTTCATATCAAGGTATGCAGGCACCGAGAACCAAATATCGTTGAACTTGTCACCGTTTATGCTGCTTGAGAAACTCATGAAGCCATGTCAGGAGGTGCTTCAACATCCCAATTTGCATCTATGGAGCAGATCAGGCTTGGGGAGATCGCTTGTGACGCAATGAGATACCATAAGATATTAAAGCCTGGATTGACATCATGGAGTTTGAGTTTGGCGATGTTCAGAGGTGTATTTGAATCCGAGAGCATACGATACATATTATGATCCTGGAGGTTATGTTTCTCATGTCGGCAGGGTAGATTACCCATTTCCTGCATGGGGCATTTGCACCAGTAGCATACACCATTCTTGATGTTGTGAAGGTCACGGTGCTCGGGGTAATCGGCCATCCATGCAGCCAGTATCGAATAACAATACCTGAAGTTGCCATCGGCACAGCAGGCATAGAAGGTACGAGTCTCAGAATTGAGTAGGGGTTGCAACACATGCTGGAGCACATTCTGAGAGACCATTCGGTTATGCTCCCTCTGAGCATGTCTTCTTTTGAGGGGGACATCGGCATCTTGATGGCAATGGGCAACCAGGCACCAACAAGACACGGTGCATTGTGTGCTTCATCCGTGCGGTTGCTGATAGATTGCCGATCGTCATATATATCGGCCATGCCTTCTTGTCGCCAGAGGAGTTCGTGAGGTGGGTGGCGTCAGACATGAATATCATTGGCACCAGCGTGTCACCGACGGGTAGTGTTGCCTACACAATTGTGAGCATTTTAAAGGCAATAAGAAGCAAGCTTACCTGTTATCCCACCACCAATCTCCAGTATGCATCTCGTTGTAAACACGGTGCCCAGCATCATTGAAGCAAGTTTCGAGTATATGTAAGATGTTCCTCATAAGCAGGCTGCTGGAGTAGCCATTTCGCACACTCTATCAGGTCACGGTGCCAAAACTCAATTGCATCCGGATGCTGCACACTCCATGCCATCGGCAACGTAGCTTTCTTCCAGGAGCCATGGCCGAGACCATCCTCCATCGCATCGATTTTCTGTTGGAGGTGGTAATTCCATTTCAGAGAATCACGCACACTCTCTTTAAGGCTGCAGTTACCCTTCAGTCAGTCGTGATGACATTGGTGGGAAGACCTTTCGATGTGACCAGCTCTGCGAAATTGAACTCCTCCTCACTGTCGAATGGATGAAATGGATTGTCCAAGCACTGCTCAGCATCGTTCTCATCAGTGGTCAGAAGTATGCACAGGGGCACTGGCATCGGGATATGAGAAGTTTGCAATTGGTTTGAGTCTAATTCGGATGGTTCGGGAGAAGGAGACGTGTGCAACGGAAGAACGGGTCAGGATCATCAACGTGGTTATGGTTTGCGTGAAAACAACAATGAAAATTGTGGACGGATTGCTGGGAGTTGTTTCGAATGCGTTCTTGGGGCTTCGAGTCTGTCTTTGCCTCAAGATGTTGGGCGCGATATCGAGGATGATCATTGTCAATGTGTGTGTTGAGCCACAGGTTAGACTTGTAAGATTTCAAGCAAACAGGACGGAAACAATTTGGAGTTCGTATGGAAGGTATGGTGGACATGGTGTAGACAATGCTGACTGCTGTATATGAAGTTAGCGGAAAGTCTTGAGCATTGGGTCGTTGCCATGCATGGGTCGTTGCCATGCAAGGGTAGCGGAATTAGGCATAATGCCATGGAGGCTCTTCAAGGTGGAGATATCGTCCATAAAACATGTATTTCTAAGAGCATCACCTCCATTTGATGCACTTGCAGTTCAAAGCGGGCTTGAAAGTGTGCTTGGGCTCTAAATGCACTTGGCTGCAAGTGCATTTGGGCTGCTAGTGCACTTGACTAGCGAAACTCAGGGGAAAACATGCGATAGCACTCATTTTTTGTGGCAAGACTCATCTGCAGAGTTCATGACACCACGGCACCAAGTGATACCGGTGTGCCCGGAGGTCTATGTACTGTCGGAGATGCCGGTGATACTTCTTTCACTCTAAATGGCAGGTCCCAACTGTTAATGAAACTGCACTGCGTCATCATGTTGGAACTTGACGTCACAGCAGTACAGTAGGGACTCAAACTGACAGGTTTCGACGCTGTGACCCAACAATCACTTGACAAGACTCCCGGAGTGTTTCAAATGGCTCTCAGGGTTGAATAAAATATACTGAGCATGATTCAGGCCGGAAGAGAAGTGCTGATTGTGACTCACAACCAAGAAAGCTCCGTCTCGAGTACAATGTTCAATATCACCAATGCTTTAGACTTGCCTGCGAGCCGCTCCCACGATTCGAGCACCTTGGATGGTCTACTTTGTACTGTATATATACTGCCGTATACTCCCTCCATTTCGATTCTTCTCCATCTTTTCTATCTACTCCATCTTTACATATGTACTCTCATCATTGTTTTTTGACACATTAACCCTAACCCTGCCTTATCCCTCTTACCCCTCTTATATAAAGCTCAGATCATTGCGCTGCCACCCAAAAAGATCCCCTCCACCCCCTCCAAATCTGATGCCATTAAGGATACTCTGCTCCTAGATGGTTTCGCGAAGCAATTCATGGCCAAGCACATTTGGGGCCTTATTCGGAAGTATGCCATTCACGGTGTCAAGAATGATGGTGCAATTGACATGATGTATGATATCCTTTTCGTGGACCCTGTGACTACAAGGCACTTTGGACAGTTTCAGGGAATGTGGAAGCAGCGGGCATCAACACAACCATGACACATCGAATGGTGGAGTGGGTTCCGGGCGTTTCTCCGGAACTGTTTTGACAAAACTCAGGTCCAGATGAATCAGTATCACAAAGAAAACCCTCCCCTACCTACCGACACCGACACCAACACTGATACCGACACCTGCGACAACTCCAAACATGGCAAAGGCCATGCCAAGAAACGCAGCTGGTATCCTGGAAAACCGAAGCTGAACCCACTATCTCACAAATATGGAATACCATCTACCATTGTTGCCAATGTCCCTCAGAAGAAACGAAAACTCGATGACATTTTGATCGATGCCATCCCTACCGCCCCAAACCTCACATACACCTGCAGGGTCTGCATCATTGACCCTGAAAGCTACCCAGAAGAATATCTCCGTTGGGATGACATCTTTGTGCACCACAGCCCAAACAGCTGGCATCTCTCACGAGTCGAGAACCCCACCGCAACGACTTCACAACGTGCTATGAGTCGCCTATGTCCCACCAGGGATGTCAATTATATTCTTGGGTGTCTTGTCATACTGGGCGAAACCTCCCTGCGGCCATGTGATGCAACTCGACTGAATAGAAACGACTCCATGGCCACCTTCTTTTCTGTTACAGCTTACAACCCTCTCATCGTTGTGGCTGTTCTGAAGGCAATGGCAGTTGCACCTCCAAGTATTGCAAAGGCTACTCCAGAAACACCACAATCTCAACCATTTCTTCCGAGAACACCTGGTGCCTCCAAGCCGACCAATAGCATGACCCCTGCTCCCAGTTTCGTCGCAATAAACCACCAAGCAAAGACACAACCAGAGGTGACTGCCACTCGCTGTGTCACAGCAAAGACACAACTGGAGGTGACTGCCACTTGCCGCGTCAAGTATGCCCCTCTGCAAGACGTGTCCACTGCGCCGCTTGAAAAGGAGTCGTCACCTGTGCTGAAGGAATCAATGGATGACCCGGTAGTTGCACAATTAAGGAACGAAAGATCACAAATTGTGGAGGCTGCGTCGCATGTGGTAGAGGGGTGGAAAGTGAAGACGTGGGCGGAGGTGCAGCGGGAGATGAGGACGGTAATGGCAGGGGTGATGATAGAGCGTGAGGCAATGTATAACCATGCGCCGGGGTCAGAGAGTGTTGACCTGTTGGCAATCGGCACGCGCGAAGATGCCAATCCCAGTATGAGCTTTTCACAGCTCGGGCATTGCGTTTGACTCCACCGGGTGGTCTTTTTCACTTATGATTTTCGGTACGTCTAATAGTGCTACAAGGGAATAGCATTCTGACACACGTGTCAGGTTCGTATTTTGGGGCTAGTAATGGGTTGGGTTAGATTGGGTCTTTGCATATAGTATTTAGGTCGGATGGGGTCATTTTTGAATTTTACAGAGTTGTTTTTAGTCTCATTTGGGTTTTCTTCACCAGTGTTTGATTGACTGATTTCAGTACCTCCCTGATCGTTCCTGCAATCGACTAGCAAGCTAACTACGCATTAGGGATTTAGTTCCTGTCTTTTGGCATTGGGTATGAGTTTTTTGATATTTAGCATTGTATTTAGGCTAGCCAGGGGTTGTATTTGCATCTTCAGGAGTTGCATCTATCTTATTTTGGATGGTACGCGACACTTTCGTGACAAGCTAATACAATATGGTGTGAATCTGCCCCTTTATGAGACCACTTTTTCCTTTTCCGCACTACAATAACCTTTGTCTGCATTGTGAACTCCAAATCGCAACTCCATCTACTGCAACAGCACTCTTTTGGCACTCTTTCTCCACTGGTTTGCCTTTTAAAAATGACCCGAACAAGGCCACTGTACAAGGCCGTATCCTCAATTCCAAAAGCCACAACAGCAACTCCTGAAGTTGTATCCCCAATGCCACGTTCTGCAATTCGTAAAAAGAGGAAACTCACGTTGCAAGTTGACAAGAAGAAGCGAAAGCAGATGAAGGCTACAGCTTCACGTATCGAAGGTTGGACTACTCAGGTCGTCCCAGCATCAACACCCATTGTATCTGCGCTGAATCCAGCCCTTAAGCCATCTCTGCCCCCGTCGAATCAAGCGTCCAATTTGATGTCGCCAGCACCCAGTGTCATTTCTGTCGGTATTCGTTCAGCGACAAACCTTAGTCATCTCGAGAGTCCACACCCATCATCATCGGCTTCACAATTTATCCCATCGTCTCTACCGAATACACCGTCAAGTCTGTCAGTCTGCAGCAAACGATATGGCAGTCGAAGTATCCTTGCACCAGGTGACCTTCGAGTTACTGCTGTACTGGAGACAATGCGTCGCATGATAGAGAAGGAAATGCTGAGCTAGAGACCATTTCCAACTGAAGCTGAGTAAATGCTGGTAGCTTATACAATTCAGAGAGTGGTAGATACTGACTAACATATCGTTTCCACACAAAGTCAATAGCGCTATGCTTGTCAAGGTTTCTAGACTCGGAGTTCTAGGGGTTATAAAAACCAAACGTAAAGGTGCAGTGATCGCGGGTACTGCGTAACAAACTAGAGACTCGAAATCCGGAATCACAGAAGTGAACAGAGGTTGATGCCGAAGCTATTGATTGTTTTGTAGACTAGAGAACGAGTGACAAACAAACCTATCCTCCGCGAATCCAGCATCCTGATATACAGTTAACACGACCGTCGTCACCTTTGCTCACTGGTTCCAAAATACATCCTAACTCCACCCAACTATGTACGCAACCCTTTCAGTCCATGGCCTACGCCATAGCCATCACGTCATATTTACAACGCAACCAACGAAACCTGATTCCAACCAACAAAACCTGATTCCAACCAACAAAACCTGATTCTCTCGAACAAAACCTGATTCCAACCAATGAAACCTGATTTCCTTCTTATTCCGGTATCCCAATCATCGATCCATATGCCTCCCTCGATCCTCACTCGACACAACCATGACAGTAGCTCCCCCTTCCACAAGCCGAGTTCCTACAAGGCTACTGATCTGGGTTTGCCAGGTTGTTCTTTGTGGAATACATCGATTGCTAGAAGTCCGTCCACATTGATTGCCGGTTCCCAGCTTTGCTCATCGTAGCCTTTCCACTTGACTAGGTACTGCAGTTGTCGTCGAAACATCCTCGAGTCGTCGATGCGTTCCACTTAGTATTCTTCTTCTCTGTCCACAATAACTGCAGGTGGTGCGGATTCGATTTGCCCTGGCAAGGGATCTTCTGATACTTTGATCAAGCAGGATATTGGTTGTACTGGATGAATGTGAAGATCCTTGGGTAACTGTAACCGATAGGCCCATGAACTGATGGCCTCCGTAATCTTGTAGGGTCCCAGGCGTTTCCAGTCAAGTTTCTTGCTGGGTCATTGTGTTGTAATATTCCTGGCGTCCATCCAGACTCGATCCCCAACCTTCATCTGCACCCCCTCCCGTCGATGCTTGTCCGCTTGTTCCGCCTGGATATCTTGCGCTCGAGTCATTTCAGCCTTCATCTGTTGGATGATATCATTCATTTTCTGGGAGAGGGTGTTTGCGTTTACTTCCCTGATATCGTTTCCATTCTGAATCGGGTGTTGACTAAAGGTCATTCTTGGGTGAAATCCGTAATTTCCAAAGAATGGTGAGCATCCTGTTGTTTCCGAGGCGTGATTGTTCGATGCGAATTCTGCCATTGGTAGCCACTGTGTCCAGTCGTTCTGTTGATAATTGACGAAGGCACTGAGGTACTGTTCCATAATGGCGTTCATTCGTTCTGTTTGTCCATCCATCTGTGGATGAAACGCGGTTGACAACCTTCGTTCGATTCCGAGTCTTTCACAAATATGTCTCCAGAACTCTGACGCGAATTCGGGTCCTCTGTCCGATACTATGGTGTCTGGTAAGCCATGTAATTTGAACACCTCTCGTATAAACATCTCGCCCAGCTTCTTGCCGTCTGTATCATCCCGACATGGTACTAACTGTTTCATTTTTGACGACCTATCAACCATTACCCATATGGCGTTGTACCCCTCACTCTCCGGTAGTCCCACCACACAATCCATTCTCAGATCCTTCCACGGTTGTTGCGGTATTTCCAGTGGTATGAGCCATTAGTGGATTTTGTGGTGAGTTGCGTTGCTGGGTTGACATACGTGGCAGTTTGGTACGTATCTGTCCACGTCCTTCCTCATACCTGGCCACTGATGACTTCTTTTGAGGAGTTCGAAGGTTTTTGTTCGTCCTGGATGTCCTGCTGCCGGTGTATCATGATGATCCTTTATCAGTTGAAGTTTCTTCGAAATTTCTTCGCTGACGATTTTTGTGGCGTTGGTACACAGTCCTTCGCTGCTGTCATACGGGCAGTCCTTGCATATCCTTTGAATCCAGTTCCATAACTCCTCTGGACTAGTTTCATCTGCTTCTCGGCTGACTACTTCCGCAAACGCTACCACCAATCCCGTCTGTATTCTTTGATCAAGATATTCCGTCTTCAGCATGATTTGTTTGGTTTTTTCTGCCCCTCCCTTCGGAGGAATGTCTCCTGGTATTCTGGTGAGTGCATCGGGCTTCTGACCCTGTTTTCCTGGACGGTATATAATCTTGAACTTGAATCTTGACAGAAATTCAGACCATCTTGTTTGCCTTCATTGAGTAGCTTTGATGTCATGAAGTATTCGAAGTTCTTATGATCTGGCAGTATTTTAATAGGATGTACTGACCCTTCGCATTCCGGTCTCCACTGTTCCAGACTGTTAACGATGGCTCCCAGCTCTTGATAATAGATTTTGTAATTTTCTTCCGCTGGTGTATGTTTCTTTAAAAGAATGCCACTGGATGGACGATTCCTTGATCGTCATACTGTGATAGTACTCCCGCGGATACATAACTCGATGCGTCGGTATCCAGGACGATTTCTTTTCGTGATCGAAGTGTGCTAGGACTGGTGCTGTTGTAAATGCTTCCTTTAATTCGGCAAATGCTCTTTTGTGATCGGGGCCCCAGTGAAAAGGTACCAGTTTCTTCGTAAGTTTGGTTAATGGTTGGACCACCCTGCTATAGTTTCTTATAAACCGTCGGTAGAAGTTTGCGAATCCTAAAAACGCTTGAACTTCCTTGAGCTTGCCAGGTGCTTCCCACTCCTTCACGGCTGTTACTTTTTCCAGGTCCATTCTAATCCCATTTACCCCAACTATCAATCCAAGATACTTCACTTCCTGTTGATGAAACTCGCATTTTTCCGCTTTCAGATACAGTCCGGCCTCCTTAAGCGTCGTCATCATTGCTCTGATGTATTCCTTATGTTCCTTTAAATTGTCACTGTAAATAAGGATGTCGTCCTGGAATGCCGAACAGAAGATGTCCAGAAAGGGGCGCAGGGTATCGTTGATAAATTCCTGAAAGCTAGCTGGTACATTGGTGAGTCCAAAGGGCATAACGAGGGATTCGAACAGGCTATAACAAGTCCTAAACGCCGTTTTCCATTCGTCTCCTTCTGCTATTCAGATCATGTTATAGGCATCTCGGACATCCAATTTGGTGTACCATTTGGCTTTTGATAACCTGAGCAGGGTTTCTTGGATTAATGGTAATGGATATCGATTTTTAATGGTTCCTTGGTTGAGTCCTCAATAGTCCACGCATAGTCATAAGCCTTCATTCGGTTTAGGTGCGAACAACACCGGTGCTCCGCATGGTGATGATGACTATCTGATAAATCCCTTTGACAAGTTCTTTTCAATCCACTCTTTTAGGACCTGAAGTTCTTCTCTTGACAGGCTGTATATTGGTCCAAAGGGTGGGGTGAATCCGTCTTGGAGTGTAATCTTATGATCGTATAGTCTGTGTGGTGGTAGTCTTTCAGCGATTACCTTGTCAAAGAGGGGGAGAAACTCATGATATTCCTTGGGAATCAATTGTTCCAGCGGTTTTTCTTGAAGGTCCTTCACTTCTAGGGCTTTGTTGATTTCATATAAGGTTACTGTGTACACCTTGAGTTTCTCCTTTCTATTCCGTCTCATAAACGGGGCGGCTGCTATGGCACATATATCCAGTTTTGGCTCATCGGATTCCGTTGTTTCCATATGATTTCCCCATACCCATACGCTCGAATGATGTTGGAAATGTTTCTGGCAATAATCGCATTCGAATCCTATTCTTTTGTTTTGGAACTTGACTGTAACATCGTGAAGTTGTAGCCATGGTGACCCAAGCACGATTGGATAGTGTCCGAGTCTCGTAACGAATGCTGGTAGTTGTTCCTGATGTCCGCGTATGCCTAAGTGCAGTTTAGCCATAGTGGTGATGGTTCCTGATTCGATGGGCCTTCCATCTATAACTTTCAATTCTGTTGATTCTTTTAATTCTTTTTTTTGTATTTGATGATGGCGAACGAAATCTTTGTCAATGAATGCTATTCCAGTAGCTCCGCAGTCTATCAAAGCGTGGGTATCAATGATCTTGTCTTCTATTTTTAGCGAGCATTTCACAACGAGATGTTTGCTTTCCATAGAAGACTCTTTTATTTCTGCGCTTGATATTGAAAACTGCGAAATACCAAAACTAGCATTAACTGACAAAGCAGATTCGTTTCAAGCGCAATTGCCATCCTTATTGCACTGGACTAAACTTTTCCTGATTGCACTTCCTTTCCTTTTCCTGTTGTCAAATCTGCATCTCCTTCATTTGCTGCCTTCTTAAAAGGTGATACTTCCGTTTGTCCTGATGCTGCCTTCAGCTTCCTTGGGCATGATGCCGCGAAATGTCTGCTATCCCCACAGTACATACATACTCCTCCTTCTCTTCGTCTTTTCCTTTCCTCAGGTGTGATCTTGTTTCCCTTAACTGCTGAAAGATCCATCGGGGCGGGGCCATGATAGCCTGCAACTGATCCCACGGGTGCCGAGTCTGGGGCGGATTTGGTGTTGGTTGTTGAATCGGACTTCTTGTAACCTTCCCATTTCCCAGATTTCTTTTCCGCCGCACGCCTTCTCAGTTGCGAATCTCTTTTTGACACCATCTTGACAAATTCGATCATGCTTTCTGGCTTCTCGATATGTTGTATGGAGTCTTTGAGCTCGTTGGATAATCCCTTTTGTAATGCATCTAGTTGCGCATTTTCGTTCTATTTGGTGTCTACTACGTATCTTTGAAATTCCGCATAGTACTGGGAGAATTCATGGTCTCGTTGCCTGAGTTTATCGAGTTCCCTCTTTGCTGTTGCTGCTCTGTCTTGATCTCCAAATGCTACATCCAGCAGGTCAACTAGGTCTTTCCGGGTATTGAGCTTGACTTCTCCTGAGATTTTGTCACAGTGTGGCATGAACTGTGCCAGAGCCACTCCTTTCAGACATCCAACTGCATATCTCAGCTTCTTCCGTTCGTTGCTGGATGCCTTCGGTTTTCCGGCTATCTTGAAAGCCAGCTGCACCTTCCATCCTCGAAGTTCCTTCCTATCTTCTCCTGAAAAACTGGTGATATCATTCACCTTTTCTTCTCGCTCCTCTCTGTCCGTCCTTTCTCCTGTTTCTCCCCTTCTTCCTTCTGTCAACTTCAGGATCCTGCTTACCTGTTGTCAATTTTCCTACGCCAGGTCCCTAAATATCTCCATTTGAGCCTGAGCGTCTTCCAGATCTTTCTTAAGATCCACCAGGTCTGGATTTGATTCCTCCAATGCTTGTTTTAGAATCTGGACTTCTTCCTCCAGATCCCCATGATTGCATGTCCTTGGTGTTTGTTCGCTGGCCGCTGCTTGTTGAGTAAGCAGTAGTTCCTGATTCAAGTTGTCCCTCTCTTGGACCACTTTTTCTCCTTCTGCCAACAACTCCGATATTCGTACTTCCGCATTCTTCACAGATTGCCGTTCCTTGAGCAATTCGTCCAATCTGCTGGTTGTTGGTAGTTGGCTCAATGCTTTCAGCCATTTGTTGATGTCCTTGATGTGACTCCTGAGTTGTATTTTGTTCATTGAGTCCGTATTTTTTGCTGCCACTATTTCCTGCTCCATTTGTAATGCTCCAGTCATCGTTACATCCCGAGTTGGCCGCGAGGGTTCTCCAGACATCTTTCCGGTGATTTAGAGCGGCGGCTGTGAGGAGGCGAGGTTCTGTTAAACAGTCTCCGATTTTGTCTATATTGTCTTGGATTTGTTGAACTGCTGCTTCGATTTCTGCCTCTAGGAATGGATTGACCATCTACCAGCAGAACACTTCATGTTTGCTGGGTGTTGTTATAATGCTTAGTGGAGTTGGTGGCGGGGCTGGGGGTAAATCTCGATCAACTCCCATTCCCTTATTTGTTTTCCGTTCGTTGTAATCCGTCCACGAAATTTGACTTTCTATGTCCTTCTGTGTTGCTTTGATTGTGGATTCTGATTTTGTTGATTGAGCTTCTGCTGCTCTGCTGATTGTTGTATGCGTCCCTCCGCAGTTGTGTTCGCAGTAGCACGGTTCTTCGTCCTGACAATTGACATGAAGACCGTAATACTTGGTCCAGAAGTTTTTGAACACTGCGTCATGGATTTGGAGGCCTCCTCCGTTGCTTGCTGCTTCTGTCCAGTAGCTATTCCAAGGAGATACCGTTTGTGGCTCGTCCCAGAAATATGCGTCCAAAGGTTTCTCGGGTTCGTTGAGGATAGCGTCGTTGCTATCGAAAGCTTTCAGAGGTTCTTTTTCAAAGAGGTTGGTAGTTCGACCAGCTAGGTCGAAAAAATTGATTCGAGATTGTTGTGGTTTGTTGCTGTCGTATACTGGCATTTAAAACAGCGTGAATCTTTCTCTTTGATGTTTCCACAGGCACACAATGCAGGAGTGCCTGCAAAAACTGTGTACTGTGAGCTTGTTCTCGAAGTTTCCCACTGATTTGAATACAGAACAAATTGAGTTGCAAGGTTTGTGACAAAAGTAACAACTGCTTCGATGAGAGTAGCGGCACATATACTGAAATATAACCGGTAGAATCGATTGTAGACTCGTTCTTCTGTCAAGGTTTCTAGGCTCGGAATTCTAGAGGTTATAAAAACCAAACATAAAGGTGCAGTGATCGCAGGTACTGTGTAACAAACTAGAGACTCGAAATCCGGAATCACAGAAGTGAACAGAGGTTGATGCCGAAGCTATTGATAGTTTTGTCGACTAGAGAACAAGTGACAAACAAACCTATCCTCCGCATATCCAGCATCCATATATACAGTTAACGTGACCGTCGTCACCTTTGCTCACTCGTTCCGAAATACATCCTAACTCCACCCAACAATGTACACAACCCTTTCAGTCTGTGGCCTACGCCATAGCCATCACGCCATATTTACCACGCAACCAACGAAACCTGATTCCGACCAACAAAACCTGATTCCAACCAACAAAACCTGATTCTCTCCAACAAAACCTGATTCCAACCAACAAAACCTGATTTCCTTCGTATTCCTGTATCCCAATCATCGATCCATATTCCTCCCTCGATCCTCACTCGACACAACCGTGACAATGCTGGCCCAAGGCATGCATACAGGAAGGAGTCAATATTAGCTTACCGGAACGTCAGAAGGAGTGTCTCAAGATAGTTAAGTATCTCCCAGAAATGCATCTTCATTGACTGACTGGCCATATGTCAGATCGAAAACAGGTGTAATGCAGTCAGATCGCACATGATCAAGAAGGCCTGTGATTGTGTAGGGAGACTATACAACATACATCGTTTAGAAGACGATGAACGCCGCATACACATTGACCAACTACTATCAGATTTTACATTCACTGTGCGCCAATGCGATCGTGGGAACGAGCTTGAGGTGAGTTCTGTCGGCAACTGTCAGCATCGCTAACACTATTGGGAACAAGCTAGTTACTTTCTTGCCAAGGAGATTCCATGATTTCTGTATCTACATTTCTTCCAACGACTGCGCAAACGCAGTAGGCGTTCGGAGGGCCTCCATGACTGGATTCGAGAACAAACACCCCTGGCATTGATTGTGTTATCATGTACAGCATTGCATCACGCACTGACGCAGTGGCAAAGAAATGGAGGTTTAGCTTGAACAAAGGTTGAAAGCGATGACTTCGAAATCTGGTGGAAATGGCCAGAGTGGGACTACTACTTCAATCGCGATAATGACGGTGGTAAGTATGGCTTTCACAATGCATAGTATTGCTCTAACATTTTGCAGAGACTTACACTGATCTCATGAATATTTGGAATAATTTCCAGTCTCCATTGAGACAGAAGGTAATCAAATTCATATGGGCAGCTCTCAACAACCTGATTCTACATGAGAAAGAAGCATATAACACGCCTGCCACTGCTATCAAACCTCGTCAGGTAGTGTCAAACAAGACTGCGATGGAAGCTCCAATGATGAAGCCGGTCATTGAGACTCCAATCATTTCAGTGATCAGCATCCCCATTGCTAAAGATTTGTTTTTCGATTCTGAGGATGGGGTTCAAGACGGCGACAATGATAACGACAACGAGCCTGATGACATTCACAGTGCCAGGAGTCATGCGCAGTGACACCGTGGCCTGCAGCAGGATGATGATGTCGAGTTTGAGGTGGATGAAGACGAGGATGAGGATGAGAATGGGAATGAGAATGACGATGAGGATGAGGATGAGGATGAGGATGAGGATGAAGATGAGGACAAGGGTGCAGAGTCAGAGTTGGTGGATGACTGCGAAGGAGAGAGTAGTTTAGAGGATGTGCTTCAAGGTGGCTGCGACGTGTAGAATAGCATTTAGAATGTCAGGCATTTGGAACGGGAATCTGTATTTATTAGACTTTAATATCAAACATCATGCAAACTGCACTGTATCCGTCGCCTGAGATGTGAATGAAATTCAGGGCATCGTATAATCGTCTCATGCAGTGCATACTGTGTTTTATCAAGGTGTGCATTGTACTCAGGCGTCATGTAATTTGTGTTGTGGATCGATAGATGTGCGCACTGCATGGCTGGGTCGGTAAGAGATACTGCGTAAGTAGGATATGAGTGCACTGCATGGCTTCGTCGGTAAGGGATACTGCGTCAGTAAGATGTGAGTGCACTGCATGGCTGCGTCAGTAAGAAATATTACGTCAGGAGGTGCAAGCGCAACACCAGGGGTCGTATATACGCACGTGCAGTGCCACGCTACGACGAGGCTCAAGAGGTTTTGTCTGAAGCAACCGATGCGCCCCTGGCCTATGTACGTCCTGGGTGTGACTTGGTTTTTTTCCCAATGTACTGTTCTGACCTGATCCTGATATTCGTTCCTTTCTTCTCCACAGATTCTTAACTGTTCCTCTGTTTCTTCTAATTCCTGTCTGAAGTTTTCCGTCCCTTCTGGTGCTCTGCTTGTTGGTTGTTGTACTAAATTGGTGATTTTGGTATGTAAATCCTCGTGTGTACGGATGGGCGCTCTTGTATCGAAGTCTTGACCCTTTGTTGTGTCAATGCCTATTCCTCGTCTGTGTTTGCCTGGTTTTGTTCGAGGTCTTTCCCTGCTTTTGACAACTGGAAGATTTGTCTGTTCAATTGCCCTACTTGATTCTCAATTTGAGATACTGGGGCTCCGGCCATGTATGCTATGCAATCCTTCATTTTGTGGGCTGCTGTCAGGGCATCTTGTTGATTAAGTGTTGTAAAATTCACCAATGACATGCGTGATATTATATCTTGATCCACACTCATAATCTTGATATGCCAATGCCCTCCAGTCATACATCTGCTTGACATGACTACCTGCGTTGTTCAAGGGTGATTGATGAAGATAGTTATTGATATCGAATACTAATGGATATTCTTTCTCTACATACTGATCGTGGATATACTCCCACTCGTTGTCTCACGAGTGAATCCTGCAATTGTTGGAACAGGGAATGTCGCAACAACAACAGTTGCTTGGATTCTAGCACATCAACACCGGGCTCGATACCAGGGCAAAATGGCTTCAAGACCTAGAATCTATTGTGAGCAGAGAATACAGTTTTGTTCCTCAATACAATCAAAAAAAGTATCGAATTTCTCTATACTGCTGTTGCCGGTAGGTATTACGGCCCAATCCTGAATTGCTCTGCAGTTGCAGTCAATGGTTAGGTGTTGATAATCGTGGTCTAAATCTCCTTCCTCTTCTGAAAAATAATAAAAATAAATACAGTCACAGGTTATTTTATCCTGGCTTATGAATTAAAAATGGCACTGGTTGCTGAAAATATCTGAATTTATACATCTTTGAAAGGTCCACAAACAAGATAATCAGATGTGTCTCCAGTAGGATTGGATGACCAATCTGTGTTCGAAATTGCTTGCACATTTCAAAACTTTGCAGAATGCATTGCAAGTGCGGTAACAATGATAGCAACCTAAATGGTGAGGGTAACAGCATATGAAACAAAAATATAACCTATAGAATCAATTGTAGACTCATTCTTCTGTCATGAGTTCAGGGCTTGGTATCTGAAGTTCACGGCTCGAGGTTTCAATGGTTATAAAAACTGAATGGCATATGGCTAAGAAGTCCAAGGGCAGCCTGTAGCTACAAAGTCAAGAACTGTATACTAGATACTCGATCTACAATCACCTAGTGAAAGAAGTGAAAGCCGAAGCTAATTGATTGTTTTATTGATGAGAGAATAAGTGAAGAAAGGAACTTATCCTCTGTCAAATGCCTAGTTTATATACAGTGATTCACTTGTTCCACAATATCTCTGAACTCCTGCTTTCTTTGTACATTGCTTATGCATGATTCCGTCCTTTCCCATTCGAACCCTGATTCTATTCCCGTCATGCTTTTGCCTCCATTCCAAATCTGATTTTATTTTTGTCATGCTTCATCCTGTATATCAACACCAATCATCACTCCACCATCGATCGTCACTCAGCACAACCGTGACAGGTTTGATGCATATCACATTTTAGATTGCTTATCGAAGAATTGTGTTGGTTCATCTGCAATCTGCATTGATAATTGCAACATCCATCATGAGAGTGCTCTTCTGTCTATTCCCAACAATCGTAGAATTTTGCTGCCTTTGTGTTCTCTGCCTCCACTATTGCTGTTACCTCCATTATTATTCCCTGCGTGTGCAAGCACTCCTCTGACCTGATCCCAATATTTGTTTCAATTTTCTCCACCGATTCTCAACTGTTCCTCTGTTTCTTCCAATTTCTGTCGGAGGTTTTCCATCCCTTTTGGTGCTCTGCTTGCGAGTTGTTGTTCTAGATTGGTTGTTTTTGTTTGCAAGTCTCCGTGTGTACAGAAGGCTGCTGTTGCTTTCAAGTTCTTTACTTTTTGTTGTGTAAATGCCAGCTCCTGGTCTGTGTTCTTCGTGCTTGCAAGAAAGATTTTTCTTTCTGCCATTGACCAAGCGATTCTTTCTGCCTGTATCCTGATTTGACCGTTTAGTCAACTGACCCGATTTTTGATCTCAAAGGAATGGGTTCCTGCTATTTAAATGATGTAGTCCTTCATTTTGTTGGCTGCTTTCAGAGCATCTTCTTCATTGAGGGTTCTGAAGTCTGTAATGGTAATTCGGGACATGACTTCTTGGTCAACCCTGGTCATTTGGATATATCGTGGGCCATTGTTCTGGCTGCTGCTTGACATGATTGATTACGTGTTCGAAATTCGATTGATGTAAGTAGTTATTGATATTAAATCTTAGCTCTGGTAGTGAGCCTATTTTCTCAACGCAATCGTTACAAATGTATTCCTTCTGGCCATTGATTTCCCAATAAATCCAGCAATCACTGTCACAAGGAATTTCACATTGGCAGCAAGATGCAGGATTCCAGCACATTAATATCTGGTGGCGAATTGTAGTGCATCTTTTTTTTCCTAACAAAGCATATTTGCTTGCCATTGGGCTATATACCAAAGCTCAAGGGATTCAAGGTCGATAGTCCCAAGTAGGCAAAGTATGCATTCTTGTTCCTCAATACAATCGAAAAAGATAACAAATTTTTCTTTACCACAGTAGGAGGTGGATATTACAGCCCAATTTTCAATTGCTCTGCAGTTGCAGTAGATGGTTGGATTTGGATAATCATGATCTGGATCTTCTACTTCTTTTGAAGAATAATGAAAATTAATACAGTCGCAGGTCTTTTTGTCTTTGATCATATATTTAGAAATGGCACTAGTTGCTGAAAATCTCTGGATTCATTGATCTTCAAAAAATCCACAAATAAAATAAACAGATATGTCCCCTGTGGAATTGAATAACCAATGGATTTTCTAAGTTGCATGCTGATTTAAAAATTTTACAGGACACGTTCCAAGTGCAGAAACGGTAATAGCAGCCTAAGCGGTGGGGATAACAGTACATGAAAACAACAATATAACCAGTAGAATTGATTATAAACTTCTTCATCTGTCAGGGGTTCAGGGCTCTGGGTTCTTGGGGTTACATAAACCAAAAGCCAGGTGGCCAAAGGATCCAGGAGTAGCCTGTATCTATGAAACAAAGACTGTACGCAAAACACTCAATCCAGAATCACCGAGTGTGAAAGAAGTTAAAGCCAAAGCTAATCGATTATTTTATAGACGAATGAATAAGTAAAGAAAGAAACCTATTCTCCTCCAAACGCCTGGTTTATATACAATGATTTACTTGTTCCACAATACCTCTGAACTCTCACTGTCTTTGAGTATTTGTTTTGCATGATTTTGTCATTCTCCATTCGAAATCTGATTGCATTCATATTGGACTTTAGCCTCCATTCGAAACATGATTCCATTCTCATTTGGAACCTGATTTCATTTTCGTCCTGCTTTAGCCTCAGTTCAAAACCTGATTTCATTCGCACTGTGCTTTAGCTTTTGTTCAAAACCAGATTTCATTCTCGTCGTGCTGTATCATTGATATTATTCACCAATCATCACTCCACCATGGATCGTCACTCAGCACAACCATGACGCACAGCTTTTCCAATTGTTCCAGAAGATTCCAAGAGTAAACAATGTAACTTTTTCCTGTTCACTCACCCCGCGAGGCCAATCAGCAGCTGAAATCTAATTCTGGAGCTTCTAGAAGCACTGCATCGTGAAAATGCAAAATTGCCCAAGAGTATTCGTTCTAACTCCGGGACGCTCCCAGACGCTCCTAGACACCCCCGTACACTCCTAGGTACTTCCAGAGCATGGAAATGTACTGCTAGAGCTGCCGGACAAAAGGGTGAAGTTTCAATGTGTCCCGGAGCTCTCAGCCAATCTCCGGAAGTCACTTGGAGCTCAGGCAGGTACTCCAGAAACATCCTAGAGACATTTGAGAAGTTTCGGACCCTCGTGGATCCCTAGCCAAGTTGTTTTGAAAGCTTGAGAATTTTGTTCTCTATTTCACAAGGTGTTGGTGTACCTTACCTGAATATCTGAAGTCCGAAAACTACTGCTAGCATGCTCAACACATCTATGATAGTGTGATCATTATAGCGCCTGAGATGCCCCGTGCACCGGAGATATCCAGTACTCCTGTGTATCTTGAAACTTATGACGTCCTTGGGACCCCTGAAATGTCCGGTGTTGCTCAGTCGCTGCAGACCTACGAGATCTCCGGCACTTCTGAGATTCCTGTTGCACGTGAGATCCCAGGTGCTCCTGGGATGCTCAATACTCCTGAGATCCCAGGTGCTCTGCAGATGTTCAACGCTCCTGAGATACAAGGTGCCCCGGAAATATTCAACGCTCCTGAGATCGCACATCATGAAAGATGACAAGTGTATTGCCGAGCTCTCTGACGTTGTCAAGCTTGACAACGAAATGTTTGAATTTGAGTTTCAAAAATTCTGGGCGAGCAATACACTCGATCGCACGCGTTGTCAAGTATTCATAACGAATTGACCATGTCTTCATGAATGTGGTTGCATTGTTGCGATGTTCGCCAACACTTCATGACGCGTTCACTAACTCATCATCAACGCCAAATATCCTCAATAACACATCCATCCGTGTCTATGCCTCATTAAAGATTCCACTCATACCTAAGTTTCGGTTACTTGTCACGAAATATTCATCAACCATCGCCAACATTGTTAACCTCTTGCAATTGAGGTCATTATTCTGAAGTTCACATTCAATACCTAATCTCTCCATTGTTACCAGTCTCTACCGCGATAATAATATTGTCACACTGTACAAGCTCGGTAATACCAATGTGAATACCAAGCCTATAGCTCATGAAATGCTTGTGCTCTTTGTTGTGATGCGTAGCATCTGCTCTATTGAAGCCTTAGTTTTTCACGATTCAATAATTCTCAAGATTGCCAAAATCCAAAGTCTTTGATTCAATTTAACCCAATGAAAATCCTCCAAGAATAGTAGCCACAATGACAAGCAGATAACATGTCGATACAAGCAGGAACGGCAATAACAAGAGAAACAGCAGCGGTAGGGACAGCAAAATAACAAGCAGAGTACGCATCAACATGCGCAATAACAAGAAAAATTCAGCACCAGCAACAGCAGTACCAGCAACAGCAGCACCAACAGCAGCACCAACAGCAGCCGCGACAGCAAAATATCCTGCAGATTACATGCCGATATGAGCCGGAATGACAATAACAAGAGACATTCAGCACCAGCAACAGCAACAGCAATAGCAACAGTAATAGCAACAGCAACATCAACAGCAACAGCAACAGCAGCGAACAAACCTGGTTATCAGCAAGTGAAGGATCCATGTTGTCCTCCGGAAGTGTAGCCTGATAGTCTGGAGGGGTATTTTCGTCGTTCACCACAGTATCAGTATCACTTGCATTGATGTCAGCAAAATTTGTATTCGGCGTGGTCTCTGACTGCGGAAGTAGTATATGCTCAGCCAGCACCATGCGCACATGTATACGTGCAAATTTCTTGTCAGTGGCAGCAATGTCCTCGGGAATCCAAGGGAGAAAATTCTCGTCGTGATTGGCCTGGTCATTCCAGCCGATGATAGGGATATCGTCTCCACGCCTGCACTCTCTCCACTTCATGCAAATTGCCACTTGTATATTGGAGATCATTTTTGCTTGCACTTCTCCTGATGAAGACAGGAAGTCATCTTTCGGACGATTGAAAGCCACTGCCAAACGCGTGTTAGACTCGCTCGTACAATTGAAATGATGCATTCAATCAGCCGGGGAAGTAGGTGAGAAGGCTCGAGGAGGTATATAGGTTCCAGTCGTATCAGCCGACAGCGCATGCCAGAGTGCTATCGCAGCAAGAATATCCAAGGTTGGGTTGATTATTCTGATCATCTGCCTATCGGTATTTCCAAGTTGTCTGGCCCTACCAAAGTATGTGCTGTTGATAAGCTCTGTCATTTCAGGAGCGGCGAATCAGAAGAAAAAGTCCTGATAAAATATCAGCCATCAGTAGAGGAAATTATGCGTCAAATCAAGGGCAATATGCATCGCAACCTGCACGGAGACAGATGAACCTATCCTTCTCTAAAAGCGAGCCCACTTTGCTCGACACCTCCATCTCCGGCTCATCATTCAGCTCATAAAGTGACTGAATACTCAGATTCGCCCACTGCGCCAATGCACTACGAACCATAATGATTTTGGCCAAGCACTGTTTGTCAGTAAAGAACCAACAGGTTTGAACGAAGAACTTACTCTTGCCAACCATTGTTGCGTAGGCTCCATCCCAACATCCCTTGTGCTAATGCACTTCAAGCCTTTGTGCCACCAGACATGTAGCTGTGGTGTTCATGTTGCCGTCCCAGCGAATGGGTCGTTGAACAATATTAAGTGGATGATTGTTTTCTTCATTACGTCAAGAATTCTGCCTGGGATGCCGAGGATGCTCAATTGGTCGGTGAATTTCGATCCTGTAAGAATGCCTACAATGTTGTCAATCATAGGTTTGTATGTCATGACTTCCCTGAGCAACTTAGCTGCCTGGCATGCAAGCTTACTATACTCGGCAGAAGAGCGCTTCCAAGTGAAGAACATCAGCATTATGTTAAGTAAATTACACGTTCAGACAGGAGTCGATTACTTTACGCTTGCTAGTTGCCCTGGTGAGCACACCATCCTCCACTTCGTCTGTAACTATTAGTACATTGCCATGATTTGGCTCCTGTGTGGATGGAGACAGATGGTCCAGAAAAGGTCGTATCCCTGGAGATGATGTTGAAGGTACCAAATATGGGACGATGCACGGACTCTCTTCATTGCATACGCCGATTCTTCGTACTGATTGGGGATCACTACTCTCCGACATCTGGTTGATGGTGCAGGAGAAGGCGAAGGAGAAGGTGGAAGATCGACTTCGGTTGAAAATTCGAGGAATTTGTACTTGTTGTCATTGTGATGGATTCGCCTGGAGCGACGACATGGGTGAGGAGAGGATGGTTGTCCTGAGTATCTTTGTCTTTGTGCAGGTTCCACCCAATATGACAACACGGTGAGAATCTAAGCCATTATAATAGAGCATAAATAAGGGGTGAGGAAAGTGCCAGGATAAAGTGGTATATTAGGGGAAAAGGTATATACTGAAAGAACGAAGAACTCACTCGTTGTGTTGCAGAATACTCTTGTCCAAACAGTGGCTTTTGTAAACTCATTTCCCTCTAGACTTGCCAAGAATATATTTGAAATAATATTATCGTTTAGTACTGAATAAATAGTCGGTAAGCTGGTTGACGTCGAGCTCCGGCAACCAGAATAAAGTGCATAGTATCTATTGATTGATTCGACGATATCGGTCCACCAACGCCGAAACCACTCGGTCAGCCGCAAATTATTGTGTAGTTGCATTCCCCCATAAGGAATGGCTTAGCAAATGGTACGTATGATGCCTTTGATAAGTACAAGAATACACCCGTCGCAGCGAAGACCTGCTCCATTGAGATAGCAAAGATATTCTGTAGGTATATTCACTGCTGGGCTATTGCTGTCAGGGTTTCAAGGCTCTGGGTTCTAGGGGTTATGAAAACCAAACGGGAGGATACAGTGATCGCGGGTACTGCGTAACAATTAGAGACTTGAGATCCGGAATCACAGAAGTGAACAGAAGTTGGTGCCGAAGCTATTGATTGTTTTGTAGACTAGAGAACGAGTGAAGAACAAACCTATCCTCCGTGAATCCAGCATCCTTATATACAGTTAACGCGACCATCGTCACCTTTGCTCACTCGTTCCAAAATACATCCTAACTCCACCCAACTATGTACGCAACCCTTTCAGTCCGTGGCCTACGCCATAACCATCACGCCATATTTACAACGCAACCAACGAAACCTGATTCCAACCAACAAAACCTGATTCCAACCAATAAAACCTGATTTCCTTCGTATTCCTGTATCTCACTCATCGATCCACATTCCTCCCTCGATCCTCACTCGACACAACCGTGACAATTGCACTTGAACGTAAACTATTTAGCATTTGCACTTACCTAGCTGACCAATCAGATTGCTTACTTCCAGCCAAGATATAGACAGCCAGTTAAGGGTATAGATAAAAATAGGTCAATATCAAAACCTCCAAATGATGCGAATCTCTATCAATTGCATAAAAAATAGCATGAGCATCAAAAGATTACAAACACCGTATGATTACAGAATTCCCACGTTGAACTGAAGGAACTATTAATCCTGACAAGAAATACCAACTGACACAAAAGCAATAACAAGACAAAAAACAAAACTAAAAACATGATCAAAAATACAATCAAAAACGCGACCAAAAATACCATCTTATTTATTATTCCTACCACTGTCATTCAGACCAGTGTCAAATAGTTCCCAATGTGTAATCCACTTGTTGTGACAAGTGACCTACTTTTTGTTCAGCAGAGAAATTGTTCCTGGCAACAAAGGATTTATAATATAGAGATTATCATCGAGCTGGGTAACCGCCAACTCATCAACATCAGTATTTGTCCAGTTAGCATAAAATGCCACAGCCCTTCCCCGAATACATTTCAGCATCCACTGGTGGCGCATGATATACTTTTGGACGATGATCTCCCTCTTTTTCAGGCTCACCCAGCTCCATGGGGGAGATCGCGGCTTGTCCTGAAATGCACTATCCTCAACATTGTCTTCTTCATCAATGTTGTACACGAAGCTATCTGGAGCCTCAGCAAGATGTGCAGATTGGTCAAAAGAAGGACAATTGCCTGGGATCGGTGAATCAGGCCGTACAGGATTTGATGGATTGCGATGGTACACAACATATAGGAGCAGATAGGTTTAATGGCTCGCCCATGCAAGCCACCCACTCAATGCTTGGTCATCTTGGAGAATTACCACCTTGTCCTTCCTTGCAGCTTTCAAAACTCCGTCATCTTCTACTGTAACTGTCCAGATGGCCTGAATTGTTCTTGTCAAATTGGGGATCCAATGTACCCATCACTGCATCAGGTTACTCAAGAAGGCCAACAAATCCAAGAAATTCATTGTGACGACAAGGGAATCGTCCTCCCGAGGCCACTTATAGATGAAACTCTGACCATCTTGCTTCTCGGCCATCTTGGGGGAAACGTATGCAACTGTAATTGCAATCGGTGAAGTTCTTTCTGGTGCTGAAACCATCCCCATGGCTCGTCGGCACATTTGCTCGGTTGGCGAGTTGGATTCATCATCATCATCAGCTGACTGCATGTTAAAAAGATCACAAAGTGGGATGAGATTTCATACAAAGTTCAACGTCCCGTTTCTTTGACTTTTTACATGATTCAATGATGCCTGCCACTCGGGCCAATCAGAGAGCCTCCTGGGTGAAATAGTCCAGGGCGGCCATGAATTGTAAAATATTGTCAGTTTGTACGCCTTTCTTATAATGCTGGAATTTCACCGTATGCGGAGTCAATTCCTCGATCATCTGCACAAGATATTTGAGAAAGTCTGTCCATTTTTTGTCTTCTGTACCTTTCTTACTATCAATTCTTTTTGCAAGGCCATAAGCTCTGATTTGAGACCTAACTATATTATTTCTCCGCCCAGCACTTGCACTGGTTCCTCCAACCGCAAGCATCTCCACAGCCCACTCAGCATCCTGTATCCCACTATCCTTGGCCCAATGATTTATGTTCTTGGGAGCCATCTTTCGAATGAAGAACTGAGCTCTTCAAAAGAGCAACTAATGTACAGAGAATACTTCTGAAGTTGTGAGAAATAAATTTGATTGTGGAGTCAGACGAGAGATTCCAGCACTCGGGCAGGGAGGTTATGGCTAAGGAGAATGATCGGACGTATCAGTAAGAGAGAGTATGAAGAGCACGAAGAGAAGGCTGGAGAGTATGGAGTCATTTTGGGGGAGAGATGGGAGATATATATGTTTGGCCGCCCTACACCCACCAGGTTTCTTCTTGCATGGCTCTAGTATTATGATGTCTTACTTTAGTTGAACGGCTTAAAAGAATTATAGGTATTCGAATGAGTGTTTGGTAGACAGAAAGTTACTCGTCACAATGCTCAAGATGCTCGTATAATCAAGTTCACAGTTCTTGGGTTACTTGCCCTTGTATTGCAGAGCAATGACGTAGTTCGGCTTGATGATAGTAGATGCTCCTTTACACCTGACCATATGGTGTATAAGTTCTTATCGTGCTTTCTTTTGAGGTAAGCATCCGAAGAGATGCATATGAGGTACGAATCAATTTGCCCGGACAAGCAGAATCTTGCATTCTGACCCTCTTTCAATGCTGTGAATCCGCTCAAGTCATATTGTCGTTTTGATATTGTGGTGTGTAGGGAGTTCATAGGTTCGTGAAGTGTTCTGCAATTGGACCCCTGAGAAAAATATAGCAACCAGACCTGACATTAAAAATCACGTGATGCAATCAATTGGACTTATGTACGATGCTTTTGTTGGAATAAGTCAATTCTTCGACTAGAAACAGAATTCTTTTACTCAGCCTCTGAAGCCTCCTGGATATCATGAATTCCCGAATTACGTGCATATTCTGTGGCTGAACGTACATCCATCCAAAGTCCTGCTTTACCCATCTACAAAATGTTCATAAAAAAAGAGTGGTAACGATCGTGCGAAATACGCTTCCAGACGAGGGCTACATCTTTGAAGATGGATTTTTTCTTATACCAGATCAAGATCAGCCCAAGATCGACTTTAATGAAGATGAGAAGCCTAATGCTCCCAACACGGAATTCGCCTCAAGTGATGAAGAAAACGATCAACCATGGACCCAAGCGATTGAGCTATCAGCTGCCCATTCAACAGAACTTCGATCTGACGGGCTAAATACTAAGCAACCCGGAAAGCCATTTGACGGTCCATTTCTTCTACTAGACAAGGAATCTACAGGTTGGAGCCCTTTCTCAAGTGAGAGGGAGTATCGATTTGCCGAATGGGTCGTTAAAAACCGAATCACCAAGACTGCAGTTGGTAGCCTTTTGAAACTTGATGCCAATCAACCTGTTATTTCATCTCACCTACTCTTCAAACAAATCAATGACATGACTTATGACGCTGGAATGCAAACATGGAAAACCAGCAAGGTGTCTTTCACGCATGTGAATGCAGGAGGCCTTCGTTCCTACATGCCATTCTTTTATCGCAACCTGATAACTTGTATTGACTTTCTCCTCCGACAACCAGCGTATGAAGGCCATTTGATATACGCACCAAAAACGAGTATAACGAGGTGGGTGAAAGAATCTACTCCAAAGTCCATACTGAAGACTGGTGGTGGAATCAACAGGTGTGTACTTTATTCTGCTCTTTCAGACGTGTAGTTTTCACGTCCAAGCTGATGAAGCATTTGTACAATTCAAAACCTGTCAGCAGCTCTATTATTCCAATTTTCGGTAGCTTTGATCAGACTTACCTCACAAATTATTCTGGCAATAAGAAGGAATGGCTTGTATACCAGAGCTTGGGTAATATTCGGTCATCTGAATGATGCAAGCCAACGAAGAAGTGCTGCATCATGATAGCATTTCTTCCAGTTCCACCGAACCATTCTTTTAAAGGACCTGGCAAAATCCAGGCATTGAAACAGCAACAGGACTATAATCGAGAGGTTCTACGAAGCATCTTTAAGCTAAGATTTACGCATCTGGACGAAGCATCACAGCATGGCAGGTATATGTTATGCTCGGATGGATATAAACGATTGTGCTTTCCCGTCATATATGCATGGACAGCTGACTATTCAGAGAATATCAACCTCCACTCAATTCAATCCCGTCAGTGTCACGTTTGTGAAGCACCAAAGCCTTCGTTCGGTGGCGCAGCTTCTTCGCCTGCATCTCGAAGAAACTTTGCTGACTACTTCCTGAAATAGATTACCACAACCGACACAGATGTTGCTTGATCAACAAGAGATGCTGCCTGCCAATACTTGGACGATAGAGGTGTTCAGCAAACTGAAGGAGTCTTCTGGGCGCTCAAGTCACTCGATTGGATCAGTCTTTTAGTACCAGACGTACTTCACACCATCTACCTCGGCATCTTGAAACATCTGATGGATGGGTAATTCCGTTTCTTGAACATCACAATCGGATGGACCCATTCAACCGGATTTGGCATCAAATATCACCATACCCGGGATTTACACCATTCACAACGCCATATACTGCGGTTATAGAATGGCAAGGCAAGGAAATAAGGATGCTCGGTCGAACGCTTCTGCCACTCTTTGTATCAAGTCCATTGGAACCAAGCTCCAAACAACGGCAACCATTTAGAGACGCCATACTTTGCGTTAAAAGCTTAATTTATTTCCATCTCATGACAAAGTACCACAATCACACTGATGCAACCATCAGATATATGGAAAGTTATCTTGCCAATTTTCACCACTCAAAAGAAGTATTTGCTCACTTCCGTGTGACAAAGTCTAAGAAAAAGGTTACAGCGGCATTGAGGAAACAACTATTGGAAGATTTGAGATTGGGAAGAAAATCAGAACCAGGCTGGAGATCACTGTCGAATGCAGCAAAGATGTGTCATATCGAGCAAGATAGGCAAACGATCGAGTTTGAAGTTCAAGCAAATCTCAGTGAGGAATCTGATTTCAACTGCGTCAAAATGCATCTCCTAACTTACTTCTCTCATCATATTCGTCAGCTTGGCCACCTATCAAATATTAGCTCCAAACTTCCAGATCATGCCATGATGGTCATAAAGGCTACATACCGTATATCAAATAGAAACGAGGAGACTGAGCAGATTCTACTTACGAACACATGAAGAGACTTTTTTGCATTTCAAAACCTCAATCACCACGCACAGATGCTTCGTCTGAACGATAATACAACTCCAAACAAACTGCCTCCGGTTCGAAAGCTTAAGTGCATTCGCACAGACATCAAAACTGACTCTGAGCTTGTTCCATGATGTGGATTGCATAAAGGATAGCTTCAAATGCTTATCATATGGAGTTTCAAATACTTCAGCGATATCCCAATTTTGATTGACAATGCCAAAGCATTTGCTCACCTGTGCAAGGTGACCTACATTGGCTACACTGCTGGTGCTCTACTGGTTGCGAACTTCCAAGAAGATGATGAAGATGTACACGTCGTACGATGCACAGGCACTGAACCATCACGGAAGTTCAAGTGGGCACGAAATGACTGTGTATGATTTCGGGCAAATCAGTATGTGGAAGGAAACTTTGCCTTCATTCAGGGAAGAATACCAGCATGTGTAAACTGTCTATTCCTCGCTCAGGAGAGCAAGTTTGGAGTTGTGACTCCTTTAGCACTTGTCACTACTTTAATACCAGGTCCGATCTGTCAACCTTCTGGCCTGTTGACAGTGCAGGAAAAACCTCAGGAGGATGATTCCACTTGACGAAGGCCTAACTTCTGCATTGCATTGCGTTACAATGTACCTCTCAGATTGATTGAACGAGCTGCCCATCTCATTCCATATGACATTGCTGACAATAACAATAAATAGTTTGTAAATAATACAATTGATTTCAGAGTGTTCAACTTGTTTTATGACTAGTAGATCCCTTGACGTAACGAATGCAGAACGTGCTTATGGGGCCGGATATAATTGGAAAAATCTTTGTTTATCATATAAGATTCGAAAGCTGATCAATATTTTACAATTTCATAATTGAACTATATGGTGCAACGTGTGATCTATTTGTTTGGAGGCTAAGAAATTGTGATGAAACAGATTGTGTGAAACAAAAATAATGTAGATATCGTGAAATCAAAATTTAAGTATGAAGCGAGAACTCAATTGGGAAGTCCAAAAACGTGAAAATGAGTTGACAAAGTTGCATGGCAATGAAGACATCTCTCTGTGCACAGAGAGACTTCAACGACGAAGCCGCATGATCGCATGCCTCAGCGACGTCAACAACCTTTCAGAAAGGTCATTCGAGTAATTATCGCACAAGCCAATCGCAGAAACTTCAGAAACCTCAGAAACCTCAGAATTTCAAAAGTGTTTTTGCTCAGGCAGGTGCTTCTGAGATGCTCAATGCTCCTGAGATCCCAGGTGCTCCTGAGATGCACAATGCTTCTGAGATCCCAGGTGCTCCTGAAATCCCAGATGCTCCTCAGATGCTCAATGCTCCTGAGATTCCAGGTGCTCCTGAGATGCTCAACTTTTGTGAGATCCCAGGTGCTCCTGGGATGCTCAACAGTTGTAAGATGCTAATGAGATGCTCATGAGATACTCGGTGCTTCTGGCATGCTCAGCCCTCGGTGGCATTCCCAAATTCATGTGTATACAGACTGTTGATAAGGGTGAAATCTTGATTCTATTGATATCTACAATATATACAGTGTTGGACAAACGCAAGGCAGATAAAAGAGATCTTTCAAGCCGGCTTGGAGAGAGATGATGTGATAATGGGCAAGCAGACAAGAAGAAGCCCAATGGAGGACTTAACTGAGATAGAGAGAAGATGCTGCACATACGGTGCTTGGCAGCAAGTGCATGAAATATATTCGGAAGAGTGATTGCGTAGCAGCAGTGGCCTGCATGGAGTGGGGACTAGGCAGAGTGCAAGTGTAATTGATGCTTGAAGGGAGAGTTGGTAGCTGCACCTGGCTGCAGAAAAAGGTGGCCAGACAGAGAGCGAGGGTAATCGATGCAAGACCTGGCTTGAGAGATATCATCCCACAATCGCAGATCTGAGTAAAGGAGGTAACTTGGATAGAGTGCAGTCTGTCTCCGCAGTGGGCTGCAAAGACAACCACCACATGGTATACGAAAGTGATCGATTGAGTGAGCACAGATGAGAGCTGGCTTTTCTGGCAATCCGCAGAGAAGGCAATGAACTCTGGAAAAGCTGAATGTGACTGGAAGAACAGATGGAGAAGATAGATGAGAGCTGGAGAGCTGCAGAGAGATCAGAGATGGCAGAAAGATCCGACAACATGCATTTGTATGTGAGAAACTAGGTCCTGAACCGGTAGGTTGTATCTGTCAACTCGTTTAATCTGCTTGGTCAGCCAGATCGTCTAACCCAAACTCGCAGATGGAATCCAAATCAGAGGTGCAATTTCGGTCAACCAAGCCTGTTAAAGCCTAGCACATTGACTATCAAATAGATTAGATGAGCATACAAATGCAACTTACCAAATCAGGTGCTAGTTTCTTGCATACGAATCTGAACTCTCAGATCCATCTCTATCTCTCTGCAGCTCTCAAACTCTCATTCATCATCTCTCTCTGTCTTGCTCCTCTCCGCTCTCAACCTTGTCCAATCCAGGGTGTGAAGAGTTAAGTTCCCCCCCTGAGCATTGCCAGTCATCAGGCAGTTAACATCATGGCCCAGCTGTTATCTGTCCTTACTCGATCGCTCACTCGCGTACACTGTGGAACTCATCTCTGTAGCCGGCTTCAGAAACCAACTTCTCCCCTAGCAATGTTAAGTCTTCGGCTTGGTTTGTAATCGTGGGATAACATCTCTCCAGCACAGAGCTTGCACCAATTACACTCCCACTCCGTCAGGTCCTTGTTCTCCTGGCATCACTCTCTACAGGCGATGGCAGCTACCCACTGCATCAGGCCCTCTCTCTCCTGGCCTCGCTCTCTACAGGCGACAGCAGCTACCCACTTTCTCCCTCCCAAATGAACACCGTATGTGCAGTCAAGCACTGTGCGTATACCCTGTACTTTCTACCCAAGTGAAGTCCTCTACTTGGCATTGTAATCGTTTATTAACATCTCCCAAGCCAGATCTCGAACCAATTATTTGCTGGTGTCTTTCCCTCACATGCAGCAACCGCTTCAGAGACCGTCTCTCTCACAATTACTCATGCTCGGCCATTTTCACCACACTCTATATCAATCTCGTCAATCACTCTTTGAACTTGCTCCAAGCCCACTTGTGATCAATTATATCCATCACTCTCCAATCATACTGGTGATCCGTTTTGTTCATCCGTCCAAGTCCACTGGAAATCCATCTTGTCATATCTCTCCAAGCCCACTGAAGATATATATCATCATCTCTCTCAAGTGTCAGCAACGGTTCCAAATTTCGGGTCCGGGTCAGTTCCGGCTTTGGAACTGCCAAAGAACAGAACCGCCCAATCACAAGAGGTTCCGACCCAAAACCAAACCAAACCCGCTGTGTTTTGGCGGGTTTCTTCTCTAAAACTTTTGCTCCAATTAAGTATTTGTGTTCTGATTGGATCGCAACATGTTATATACATAGATTATGCAATTTTTGACGCTCTTTTACCTCCCGCACTCCGATTACCGATAAGCGATACGATTAGTATTCGTTGAGTGGCTGTGAAATACAGCCGAAAATGCGGCCAAAATTGACTGTTTTTTGCAGCAATTCAACAAATACTAATTGTATCGCAAATCGGAGAATGGGAGGTGACAGAGCGTTGAAAACTGCATAATCTACATATATAAGATGATGCAATCTAATCAGAACTCAAATTTCTAATTGGAGCAGAAAATATGGCTTTATTGGGGCCGATAAAAAATGAGGCTCGGCTGCAGGTGAAACCCACCGAAACCCAGCGGATTTCACTTCGGTTCCATGTTGGAACCACTTGTGATTGGGAAGTTTGGTTCCTTGGCAGTTCCAGAACCGGACCTGGAGCTCCAGTCCAGGTTTGGAACTGCTTGTGATTGAGCAGTTTGGTTTCTTGACGGTTCCAGAACCAACCTGGGCTCACGGTTCCGGTGCCAACCCGGACCGCAGCTGGGCAACCCGGAACTGTTGCTAACACTATCTCTCTCCAAGCCAGCTGGAGATCCATCATCTCACTCCAAGTCTGTTGTATATTCCCCTGTATATTAGTCCAAGTGTGTTTATAGTATAGATAGTGATATCAATAGAATCTACAATTTTAAGCACTGCTGTTCCGATACCAGTGCCACTCTAGCACGTTGGTGGTTGCGCTCAAGCACAAACCAGTTCATCATGAACTCCAGAATCCTATAAAAGTGCTGCTGGAGGCTCCCAAACCTTACACTGGTACTCCTGAAGGCTTTAGAACTACACACAGGTGGTTGCAGAGGTTCCAGAACTTTACACCAGTGCTCCTGGACACTGCAGAACCTTGTACGAGTCATTCTGGAGGCTCCCAGAGGCTCCCAGAGCCTCTGCACAGTGTATCATTCAAAATGAACCTCCGCAACGTCTGGAGGGTGCCGGGGCTTCCGGAAGCAGACGATCGACTTTGCTGATGCATGTCATACTTCATTCCATAGGATTCTGAAAAACATCACAGGTAAACTTCTTTGTTTCATTAACACACACCAAGGGAGTATCCTTTGCATTGTTGGTATAAAAGAACAAGCAGGCGGTGGAAAAGTCAGTGACAGCAAGGCAACAGAGGTGATAAGATCCCACTTATATGTTGTATGAGTATGACGACTCGGCTTCCTGTTGGAGGTCCGTGTATGAAATAATTACAATGAATTCTAACATGGCATGTCGTATACAAACATCACACCTAAGGATAGTATTACCGGTACACCACGAATGGGTAATATATGGGATCAGGTAAAAGGTAGACATCCAATGAACTAAAAATGTTGATAATGGTGATCAGCAGGTATGATTCTTACCTCCATATTGTATGATACTCGAGGCCCAAGCGTTATTCGGGTGGTTGTTGCAGTTGCTCTGGTGACGTAGCATACATAGTTTATACACTAAGTTTGTTATATATATGGGCCAGAACAAAAGACATACATATGTCCAAAAAGCCTAGTAAAATGGAGGGTATAATTATACAGCATACTTGGTGGGAAAGCAGCTCAGTTGGGGTGATTCTGAACAGTGATAAGAAAAATGAAAAGGAGTTGAGGTGATACCCCACACTCAAGGTGGTGCTCTTCAAGGTGATGCACTGCTATATGGTTCAATTATATAGTGGTGGTGCGGCTGAAATTTAATGCACCAATGCATATTGGACAGTCTTACAAAGAAACTCCTGGAAGAAAAACTCTTGTACCCATCGTGTGAACCCCCCTGAAAAGTTACCACCACTATCTATTCTACTAGCATGGCTAGATAGAGGTGAAATTGCATTACTTGTTTAATCTGCAACAACAAATTACCCCACCAGAACAGATTAAAAGCTCACTACAAGCAGTTTCATCCCATTATCCTGGCTGCAGGCCTTTTCCCAGACAGAACTATACCACCAGTTGGCTGGAACTATCCAGCACAAGCTAAGTTCAATGTCAGTAGGTGCATCTGAATTATCCCAGGATACTTATACTAAGGTGAGCCGGTAGACTCTATACCAGACATGCCACCACCCAAAGATTCCTCCAATAGTCAATCTTTAGACCCTCAGATGCCAGATCTAACATATACGCCTGACCCAATGAAAACTAAATATTACAGCGATGTCGTGGGAGCGGAGGTGGCTGCTGGTCAGGCGTATGATGTTGCTACTGGGATATACAACAAATGTTGTATATACCTGAATCAATGGAACCCATGGCATTCATTTGATTGTACATATGACTTACAGCAAGTTCAATCGTTTTGTCAGAACCTCAAAACGTGAATCGACCAGCACCTGAAACATGGACTTGATGACTTCCATATCAAGTCTTTTCAATCAGCTACCAAGTTGTGGACACTCCTGGAATCCATAGACTTCGGTTTATATACAGAAAGTAGGCTAGGAAACAGTTCACAACATTCAGCATATTGTATTATTGAGATATATTCAGGTGCATCAAATTTCTTTTGGCTTATATTCTATTTGCCATGCACTTGGATTTTGAACCGGTTCGTTTGTTTGTAATCATATTGTATTCGGCTGCTTGCGGCCATGACATATAACCTAGTCCTAAGTACTTCCACGACAAAAAAGCCGCTTCCAAGTCGTACTTCCTGATCTCCTTCTCCCCACTATTTTGAACCGGTGCGACTGGCAGATTCTGAGGGGTATGACATTTACAGTGGAATAAACACCAGCAATTGGTAGTGGAATATCCAGAAGCATCTGCCCCAGGGTACCATGATTGTACCAGTCATTTTTGCAATAGATAAAATGCACCTGACAAATTTTTCTTGTAATAAACAGGTCTGGCCCTTATACATGACTATCGGTAATATACAAAATGATTGCCGCCAGAGCCCCAAGAAGCACACCTGGATTCTTGTTGGACTCATACTATGTCCTCCAACGGATGCCAAAAACACCAATGATACCAGGCCTAATGTAATCCACACAATGCTGTCAGCGCTCTGAGAACTCAATATTAGTGGACAATGATTGGAATGGGATTGTGCCGACAATTTTCGAAAAAGGTGCTTTCCACTACTGGCTGCATCAGTTGGTGACTATTCAGAACATGTATTGATTGCTTGGGTTTCATACGGTTCATGTTCTATTGGTGAAATACCTAACCGTATGCCGATGGGATATTCAGGTGAACAAATGATCTTCAATCCGAGGGGTCAAGAAACCTACAGTGAACTTCTCGATTATGACCAGATCGATGAACTCATAGCATCTGGAGTACGTTCATTCCCTAACAAGTTCTGCCAATACCCACTCTGCAATGTGTATCGGCTATGGCAACCTGATGAATCACATCAATTGCTCCTGGGATCAGTAAAAAATCTATTTGACTGGCTCCTCAAATATCTTAAAGCACAAAATCTGAAAGGGCAATTTGATAGGTATTTCATATCGGTACCACAGTATCCGGAACTCCAACTATTTCAAACGACCTTTGATTCTTTACAGAGTGGGACATGGCAGGGAAAAGAAATCAGGGAAATGGTTGGAATATTGGCAGTTGACTGCGCACCAATATTAGCTGGCACTAGTGTTGGCAATGAACCGCCCGGGGTTCGTACAATTGACGAACCGATTCGGTTCGAGCGAAGCGAATCCTTGCCAAGACTTTTTCACTCGAACCGCGCCATTTCGACCAATAACTTAAAACAAAAATGAGTAAGCGAGTTCTTGTCCGATTGGCCTGATTTTTGGTTTATCTTATAGCTAACTTCAAGCGCTACCAGATGAACCAATAATCAAGCCGATCGGACAAGAGCTCGCTTACTTATTATCGGTCGCATTTTTTTGAATTCGGTTTGAAGTTCGAGTCGAACCTCGGAACGTCGGCAAAACTCGGATCGAACCATGTTCGAACCCTTGCTGGATTCGGTTCGACTCGAACCGATCCGCTTCGTTGCCAACACTAGCTGGCACCATGGATGACAACACGAATGCAGACAAAATGTTATCCAACGAAGAAGTAATGGAAACCGTGGGGGCATTATGTGAATTCTGCCTACTAGTAAGCCAACGAAGCCACTGTGATCTATCCCTCACTGCACTTGATGATGCGCTCAAACAATTCAACAGATTGAAAAGTGTATTCTGAAAAGAGAAAATGTTGAAGACTGCAGAAACCAAAGTCATGAATGAACTGAAATGAGAATCTGTGAGAATACAAGAGCAAAAGATTGTCAAGAACCAAGTTGCAGTAGAGGCAGAGGTGTATGGAGCCCACAAGATTAATGCTGCCAAATACAAACAATTTCACATGCGTCTGGATCACACTGAGATGGATGACACAGATTCGATTACCGACAATCTGGAAAGAGTGATATACGGAATCACCACGGCTCAACAGCATTATTTCAAGAGGATGTTGTCTAAGTGAATGGCTGAATTTGAAACTTTGTGGGAGCAACATGACATTCATGAGCTCCGAAAAGCCCTTGAACATTGGATAGTGCACTTTGGTTACCTCAAAATGTATCTGGTCAGCCATATATCAGAGTCAATTCAGCAAATGGGTTCGGGAGACAATTTCACCACCGATATCTCAGAATTGTTACATATTTCCGATGTGAAAGATGGCTACCGCTCCAGCAATGAAGTGAATTATACTCGACAAATATTCAAATACAATGACCTCCGCAGTAGCCTTGACTATACAGCAGAAACTTTGTGTTATCTTGCACTTCAAGGCTGGTATTATGTTGATTTGGCTAAGGTGAGAAATTATTTGAGAGTAGCTTTTGAATAAACTGATTGGCCAGTCCAGCTTACTTAAAACTAGGTTTTCAATGTCTCATCAGCAGATGACAAACAACAAACTACAAGGCAAGCCCACCCATGATGCCTCGAAAAAGGACAGCATGAGCCAATATTCCACCCAGATGCACCAAATAGGTATAACTTGAGAGAAACACACATCCGTGGAGAGTGTAGGAGTGTCAAACTGAAATCTCTTACAGATGTAGCTGGCAATTTCGAAATTCCCAATCTTGAAAAGCCATTTTGGACTCAAATTGAAAAATATTGGGGAACAGAAATTACAGGGCTTGTGTTGGACTATAATCCCAAGACCCTGATGGATGAAGTTCAAATCAAACTACACAATGGTCTATCTTATTATTGCGAATGTTTCCACTCTCTATCACGGTTGTGACGAGTGATGATCAAAGATGGAGTAAGGATCAATGAAGGGAAAAGGGAATACGAAGGAAAACAGGTTTCGATAGAAAGAATCAGGTTTCGATGGAAGGAATCAGGTTTTGTTGGAAGGAATCAGGTTTTGTTGGTTGCGTTGTAAATATGGCGTGATGGTTATGGCGTAAGGCCCAGGTTGAAAGGGTTGCGTACATAGTTGGGTGGAGTTTGGATGTATTTTAGAACGAGTGAGCAAAGGTGACGACAGTCGGGTTAACTGTATATAAGGATGCTGGATTCGTGGAGAATAGGTTTGTTCTTCACTCGTTCTCTAGTCTACAAAACAATCAATAGCTTCGGCACCAACAATTGTTCACTTCTGTGATTCCGGATTTCGGGTCTCTAGTTTGTCACGCAGTACCCGCGATCACTGCACCTTCATGTGTGGTTTTTATAACCCCTAGAACCCCGAGCCTTGAACCCTTGACAGAAGAACGAGTCTACAATCGATTCTACCGGTAATAATTCAGTATATGTGCCGCTACTTTCATCGAAGCGGTTGTTACTTCTGCCACAGACCTTGCAACTCCCTTTGTTCCGTGTTTAAATCAGTGGGAAACTTCGAAAACAAGCTCACAGTATACAGCTTTTGGAGACACTCCTGCATTGTGTGCCTGTGGAAACATCGACCAGAAGGATCTGCGTTGTTTTAAATGCCAGCATACGACAGCAACAAATCTCAACAATTCCGAATCAATTTCCTCGACCTAGCTGGTCGAACCATCAACCTTTTCGAACAAGAACCCCTATACGCCTTTGATAGCATCGACGCTATCCTCAACGAATCCGAGGAACCTTTGGAAGCATACTTCTGGGACGAACCACAAGCGGTATCTCCTTGGAATAGCTACTGGACGGAAGCAGCAAGCAACGGAGAAGGCCTCCAACACAACGACGCAGTATTCAAAAACTTCTGGACCAAGTATTACAGTCCTCACGTCGATTGTCAGAACGAAGAACCGTGCTACTGCGAACACAACTGCGCAGGGACACATACAACAATCGGTAGAGCAGCAGAAACTCAATCAACAAAATCAGAATCCACGATCAAGGCAACACAGAAAGATATAGAAAGCCAAATCTCGTGGGCGGATTACAACAAACGAAAACTAAACAAGGGAAAGGGAGTAGACCGCGAATTACACCCGGCCCCTTTACCAACCCCGCTGATCATCGTAACAACACCCAGCAAACACGAGGTGTTCTTCTGGTAGATGGTCAACCCATTTTTAGAAGCAGAAATCGAAGAAGCAGTCCAACAAATCCAAATAAACATTGACCAGGTGGCAGACTGCCTGAACAGAAAACCTCGCTCTAAATTCACAGCTGCAAACCTCCTCATAGCAGCCCGTCAACACCGCCACCAGGATGTCAGGAGAATCATCACGGCCAACTCGCAATGTCACGTTGACTGGAGACTTACAGACGGAGCTGGAAATTGTGGCAACAAAGAATACAGAAGCCATGAGCGAAGTACAGCTCAGGGAGTACATCGGGGACATCAACAAAGGGCTGAAAGCAATAAGCCAACTACCAACGACCAGCAGACTGAACGAATTGCTCAAGGAACAGCAATCTGTGAAGCATGCGGAAGTACAAATATCAGAATTGTTGGCAGAAGAAGAAAAAGTCGTCAAGGATAGGGACAATTTGAAGCAGGAACTACTGCTTACTCAACAAACAGCGGCAACAACAGAAACACCGCAAACATGCAGTCATGGGGACCTGGTGGAAGAAATCCGGATCCTAAAACAAGCATTGGAGGAAGCAAATCCAGACCTGGCGGAATTGAAACAAGATTTGGAAGATGCTCAAGCTCAAATGGAGAAGTTTAGGGACCTGGCAGAAGAAAATCGACAACAGGTAACCAGGATTCTGAAGTTAACAGAGGGAATAGGGGGAGAATCAAGAGTAAGGACAGAAGGGGAAAAGCGAGAAGAGAAGGTAAATGACATCACCAGCTTTTCAGGAGAAGATAGAAAGGAACTTCGAGGGTGGAAGGTGCAGCTGGCATTGAAGATTGCCGGAAAACCAAAGGTATTCAACAACGAGCAGAAGAAGCTAAGATACGCGGCTGGATGTCTAAAAGGAGTGGCCCTGGCACAGTTCATGCCACACTGTGACGAAATCTCGGGGGAAGTCAACCTCAATACCCTGAAAGACCTAGTTGACCTGCTGGATGTAGCATTTGGAGATCAAGACAGAGCAGCAACGGCGAAGAGAGAACTCGAGAAACTCAGGCAACGAGACCGCGAATTCTCCCAGGACTACACAGAATTTCAGAGATACGTAGTAGATACAAAATGGAACAAAGATGTTCAGCCAGATGCACTATGACGAGGATTGTCCAACAAGCTCAAGGACACTATTCAACACATCGAGGAACTAGAGAGTATGATCGAGTTCGTCAAGATGGTGTCAAAAAGAGATGCACAACTGAGGAGAAGAGCTGTGGAAAAGAAATCTGGGAAATGGGAAGGATACAAGAGGTCCGATTCAACGACCAACACCACATCCACCCCAGACTCGGCACCCGCGGGATCAGTTGCAGAATATCATGGCCCCGCTCCAATGGACCTCTCAGCAGTTGATGGGAAGAAGATCACACCTGAGGAAAGGAAGAGACGAAGGGAAGGAGGATTAGGTATGTACTGTGGGGATAGCGGACATTTTGCGGCATCATGCCCAAGGGAGTTGAAAGCAGCATCAGGACAAACAGAGGAAACACCTTTTAAGAAGGCAGCAAACGAAGGAGACGCAGATTCAAGTCCAGGAAAAGGAAAAGAAGTGGAGTCGGGAAAAGTTTAGTCCAGTGCAATAAGGATGGCAATTGCGCTGGAAACGAATCTCCTTTGTCAGTTAATACTGGTTTTGGTATTTCGCAGTTTTCTATATCAAGCGCAGAAATAAAAGGGTCTTCTATGGAAAGCAAACACCTCGTTGTGAAATACTCGCTGAAAATAGAAGACAAAATCATTGATACCCACGCTTTGATAGACTGCGGAGCTACTGGAATAGCATTCATTGACAAAGATTTTGTCCGCCATCATCAATTACAAGAAAAAGAATCAAAGGAATCAAGAGAATTGAAAGTTATAGATGGAAGGCCCATCGAATCAGGAACCATTACCACTATAGCTAAACTGGACTTAGGTATATGCGGATATCAGGAGCAACTACCAGCATTCATTACGAAACTTGGACATTACCCAATCGTACTTGGATTACCATGGCTACAACTTTACGATGTTACAGTCAAGTTTCAAAAGAAAAGAATAGTATTCGAAAGCAATTATTGCCATAAGCATTGTCAACATCATTCGAGCGTATGGGTATGGGGAAATCATATGGAAACAGCGGAACCTGATGGGCCAAAACTGGACATATGTGCCATAGCAGCAGCCCCATTTATGAGACGCAATAGAAAGGAGAAACTCAAGGTGTACGCAGTAACCTTATATGAAATCAACAAGGCCCTAGAAGTGAAGAATCTTCAAGAAAAACCGCTGGAACAGTTAATTCCTAAGGAATATCATAAGTTTCTCCCTCTCTTTGATAAGGTGATCGCTGAAAGACTACCACCATATAGACCATACGATCATAAGATTACACAGCAAGACAGATTCACCCCACCTTTCGGACCAATATACAGCCTGTCAAGAGAAGAACTTCAGGTCCTAAAAGAGTGGATTGAAAAGAACTTATCAAAGGGATTCATCAGATCGTCATCATCACCATGGGGAGCACCGGTGTGGTTCGCCCCTGAATCGAATAAAGGCTTACGACTATGCGTCGACTACCGAGGACTCAACTAAGGAACGATAAAAAACCGATATCCATTACCATTAATCCAGGAAACCCTGCTGAGATTATCAAATGCCAAATGGTACAGCAAACCGGATGTCCGAGATGTCTACAACATGATCCGAATAGCAGAAGGAGACGAATGGAAAACTGTATTTAGAACCCGTTATGGCCTGTTCGAATCCCTCGTTATGCCCTTTGGACTCACCAATGCACCAGCTAGCTTTCAGGAATTCATCAACGATATTCTTCGCCCCTTTCTGGATATCTTCTGTACGGCGTTCCTGGACGACATCCTTATCTAGAGTGACAACTTAAAAGAACATAAGGAACACGTCAGCAATAATAACGACGCTTAGGGAAGCCGGTCTGTATCTACAGGCGGAAAAATGTGAATTCCATCAACAGGAAGTGAAGTATCTGAGATTGATAGTTGGAGTAAATGGGATTAGAATGGATCCGGAAAAAGTAACAGCAGTTAAGGAGTGGGAAGCACCCGGCAAACTTAAGGAAGTTCAAGCATTCTTAGGATTCGCAAACTTCTACCAAAGGTTTATAAGAAACTATAGCAGGGTGGTCCAACCATTAACAAAACTTACGAAAAAAATGGTACCTTTCCACTGGGGCCCGGATCAAAAGAGAGCATTTGCCGAATTGAAGGAAGCATTTACAACAGCACCAGTCCTAGCACATTTCGATAACGAAAAGGAAATCGTCCTGGAAACCGATGCATCGAGTTATGTATCCACAGGAGTATTATCACAGTACGATAATCAAGGAATCCTGCACCCAGTAGCATTCTTTTCAAAGAAGCACACACCAGCGGAAGAAAATTACGAAATCTATGATCAAGAGTTGGGAGCCATCGTTTAAAGCCTGGAACAATGGAGACCGGAATGCGAAGGGTCAGTACATCCTATTATAATACTGACAGACCACAAGAATCTCGAATACTTCATGACATCAAAACTACTCAATAGAAGGCAAACAAGATGGTCTGAATTCCTATCAAGATTCAAGTTCAAGATTATATACCGTCCAGGAAAACAGGGTCAGAAGCCCGATGAACTCACCAGAATGCCAGCAGATATTCCTCCGAAGGGGGGGCAGAAAAAACCCAACAAATCGTACTAAAGACGGAAAATTTTGATCAAAGAATACAGAAGGGATTGGTGGTAGCATTTGCGGAAGTAGTCAATCGAGAAGCAGATGAAACAAATCCAAAGGAGCTATGGAACTGGATTCAATGGGTGTGCAAGGACTGCCCGTATGACAGCAGCGAGGGACTGTGTGCCAATGCCACGGATATCGTCAGCAAAGAAAATTCGAAGAAACTTCAACTGATTAAGGATCATCACGATACACCAGCAGCATGACATCCAGGACGAGCAAAAACCTTAGAACTCCTCAACAGAAATCATCAATGGCCAGGTATGAGGAAGGACGTGGACAGGTACGTACGAAACTGCCACGTATGTCAACGCAGCAAAGCAACTCACCAGAAAATCCACAGATGGCTCAAACCACTGGAAGTACCACATCAACCATGGAAGAATTTACGCATGGACTTCGTGGTGGGGTTACCAGAAAGCGAAGGGTACAATGCCATATGGGTAGTAGTGGATAGACTGTCGAAAATGAAGCATTTATTACCATGTCGAGACGATACAGATGGAAGGAAACTGGGCGAAATGTTTATAAAGAAGTATTCAAGTTACATGGGTTACCAGACACCATAGTGTCAGATAGAGGGCCTCAGTTCGCGTCGGAGTTCTGGAGACATATCTGCGAAAGACTGGGAATCGAACGAAAGCTGTCGACTGCATTTCATCCACAAACCGATGGCCAAACGGAACGAATGAACGCCATTATGGAACATTACCTCAGGGCCTTCGTCAATTATCAACAGAACGACTGGACACAGTGGCTACCAATGGCAGAATTTCCATCGAACAATCACGCCTCGGAAACAACAGGATGCTCACCATTCTTTGGCAATTACGGATTTCATCCAAGAATGACCTTCAGTCAACATCCGATTCAAAATGGAAACGATATCAGGGAAGTAAACGCAAACATCCTCTCCCAGAAAATGAACAATATCTTCCAACAAATGAAGGCTGAAATGACTCGAGCACAAGATATTCAAGCGGAACAAGCGGACAAACATCGATGAGAGGGGGTGCAGATGGAGATTGGGGACCGAGTCTGGATGGACGCCAGGAACATTTCAACACAACGACCCAGCAAGAAACTTGACTGGAAACGCCTGGGACCCTACAAGATTACGGAGGCCATCAGTCCATGGGCTTATCGGTTACAGTTACCCAAGGATCTTCACATCCATCCAGTACAACCAATCTCCCGTTTGACAACAGTATCAAAAAACCCCTTGCCAGGGCAACTCGAATCCCCACCACCGGCAGTTATCGTGGACGGAGAAGATGAATACGAAGTTGAACGCATCGATGACTCAAGGATATTTCGACGACAATTGCAGTATTTGGTCAAGTGGAAGGGCTACGATGAGCAAATCTGGGAACCGGCGGTCAACGTAGACGGACTTCAAGCAATTGATATTTTTCATGCGAAACAACCTGGCAAGCCCGGGTCAACAGCTTTGTAGGAACTTAGCATGTGGGAGGGGGAGCTACTGTCACGGTTGTGACGAGTGAGAATCGAAGATGGAGTAAGGATCGATGAACGGAAAAGGGAATACGAAGGAAAACAGGTTTCGATCCAAAAAATCAGGTTTCGATGGAAGGAATCAGGTTTCGTTGGAAAGAATCAGGTTTTGTTGGTTGCGTTGTAAATATGGCGTGATGGTTATGGCGTAAGCCTCAGGTTGAAAGGGTTGCGTACATAGTTGGGTGGAGTCAGGATGTATTTTAGAACGAGTCAGCAAAGGTGACGACGGTCACGTTAACTGTATATAAAGATACTGGATTCGCGGAGGATAGATTTGTTCTTCACTCGTTCTCTAGTCTACAAAACGATCAATAGCTTCGGCACCAACCTGTGTTCACTTCTGTGATTCCGGATTTCGAGTCTCTAGTTTGTCACGCAGTACCCGCGATCATTGCACCCTCACGTTTGGTTTTTATAACCCCTAAAACCCCGAGCCTTGAACCCTTGACACTCTCCTGCAACCATCAAGCAAACAGAGCTTGACTATAAGATGGAATATACCAATGCTAATAGGGACATGATGCCTAAAACACATATTGGGTGGGTTCAACATGTAGAGAGTGAGCATAATCACCTTGACAATAACTTTCAAGGCCGAGTTCCATTGTTTCCGATCATATATGTTACCTGGATGGCACCGAACAAAATTCTTCAGTTTCGGGAACACCTACCTGATGGAAATATACTACCAACCTTCTCCAAACGATGTACAAGGAGATGGAAATGGGTATTACGTCTTTGACCTCAAGCATATATGGTGGTGATTCCAACAAAATTTCCAGACTGAACGGGCTGGGTTCACAAGATTGATGGCTTCATTCAAGTAGTGAAATTGATTTATAAAATGCACATCATTCTGGTTGGAGCAATTGTTAGGCCTGCATATTTGCTCAGAGCAGATGAAGAAAAAGTACTAGGTAGTGGTAGTAACCATAGAGATGATACAAGTGTATGGTTATTGAACAACCAGGTAGACTGGGATTCGTACTGGACTGTATAATGATAGTTACAAGGTTGCTTTCGGCACACCTAAAATTGAAGTTCAGGCCAGTAGGGTGTTTTGTGAGGTGGAACATGAATTGCAATGACAATTTGAGGAGTAATATTGTATTTTTTTATAGTTTACCAATATGAATAATGGTTGGACAGTGCAAAAGCCCATTGGTCCAAAAAATAAGGTGCACTGCATTGTAAGGCAGTTGAATAACTTTTCCGGTGGGCTGAGAGGTTAGGTGACCGCATGTGCGGTAGGGATCAAATTTCTGGCCTGCCTGCAGGTTTTGTATGAAGCTCAAAAGAATTCAAATGTTCGCCCATTCCGCTGGAAGCTCCCAGAGTAACTTGCCCATGTTCAGGATGTCTCTGGGACGGTTGGTGAGAGCTGTGGGAGGGTCCAACACTATGGCCATTTATTTTAAAGGCTCCCGGAGGGTTGGTGAGAGCTCCAGAAAGGTCCGAAACTACGTCAATTTCTTGCAAATGCTTGCAGAGTACCTTTCTACGCTCTTGGAGTCTCAATGAGGTTTGGTGAGAGCTCCAGAAGGGTCCGCAACAATGCCATTTCTTGCAGAAGCTCCCGGAGTATCTTTCCATGCTCCAGCAGTCTCCAGGTAGTTGGATGAGAGGTCCAGAAGGGTGCAAAACCATGTCATTTCTCCCGGAAGCTCTCGGAGTACCTTCCCATGGTCCAGGAGTCACCGGGCGGGTCAGTGAGAGCTCCAGGAAGGTCCAAAACTACGACATTTCTCCTGGAGGCTCCCGGAGTACCTGCCCATGCTCTGGGAGCCTCCCGGAGATTACACCGATGCTCTGGAAGGATTTTACATTTTACTAATGAAGTTCAGTTCAGTTTTGATTCCAAACCCAGACCGGGGCCCCCGGTCTAGTTCTGGAACTGTACTAAACCTAAACCAGACCCGTAGGTTCCGTTCTGGAACTGCCAAGAAACCAAACCACCCAATCACAAGCAGTTCCAACCCAGAACCAAACTATAACCTGCCAGGTTTTGGTAGGTTTCTTCTCTAAAACTATTGCTCCAATGCAGTATTTGAGTTCTGATTTGATCACAACATGTTATATACGTAGATTATGCAGTTTTTTATGCTCTTTCACTGCCCATTCTTCGATTTGCAATACAATCAGTATTCGTTGAGTTATTGCCAAAAACAGTCAATTTTGGCCGCATTTTTGGCTTTAATTTACTGTGACTCAACCAATACTAATTGTATCGCAAATCTGAGAGTGGGAGGTAAAAGGGCGTCAAAAACTGCATAATCTACATATATAACATGTCACAATCCAATCAGAACTAAAATACCTAATTGCAGCAGAAAATATGGCATTATTGGGGCCAATGAAAAATCAGGCTCAACCAAAACCCGGTGGGTTTCGGTTCGGTTCCGGGTTGGACCCGCTTGTGATTGGGCCATGCGGTTCCTGGGCAGTTCCAGTACCAAACCGGCGGCTGGGGTCTGGGTTTGGAACTGCATATCATTGGGTGGTTCGGTTCCTTGGTAGTTCCAGAACCAAACTGGGGCTACGGTTCCATTTCCTATCCAGACTGCAGCCAGATAATTCAGAAAACTCAGAACTGTTGCTTACACTATCTAGAAGGATTCAAAACTGCACCAATATTTCCGAAATGCTCCAGCAGTATTGTACATTTTGCTGATATTGCTAAGATTAGTATTATTGAAGTGAGTTTCAAATATCTTGTCAAAAGGAATTAAGTATATAATTGCTTGTTTTTCAAGATCTTTTTACATAGAGTGATATATTGGGAAACAGGTGTTTATTGTGAATTCCATATGCAAAAATTCAATTTAATTAGAAGTGATGATAGTATAAGAATGGATACGGATCAATACAGTTCTATACTCGAAAGTGTTGGTAGATACAGTTGCATACAAGAATAACTGAGAAAAACTTATCATTGTAAGATAAAATGATCCCTGGAGTACAATTGCACTTCTACAAAGTAACAATATATTGGATACTGACTCTATCATGGCTTTCAGCCATGACTCAGCCACCACTATTACACCTGTGAATTACGGTATATGACTAACTTCAAATCCTTTTCCCTCTTCAAGGTGGACTGGAAAATTCACAAATTTATGGCTTCAGTTTTATTACTTTATAATAATACAGGCCAATACTACATAAATATATTGAATTGAAATTCAGTCAGGGAGTGGAATTTTAATTTTCTGGACCTAATCTCAAAATAATCAATATGAAGGGATACTCCTGCTCTCTAAAGTAGAGCCTTGCAAGCTAGATATCGAAGGCTATGTACTGTAGGTGCTTGGAAATAATAAGATGAAAGGTATATGGGCTTTAAATGATCTGAGGTAAGAGGACAGCAATTTGTGGGTCCACAGGGGTGGGCAAGTAATTTTTTGTGATTCACCATTTGTTCACTTTTTCATAATTCTTATATAATAGTGATTAGGGAAGCTTACCTACAGTAGCTTCTCTATTGTCTTCAGAAAGTACAAGTTGATAAAATGTGTTAGGGTCACACAGATACAGTATTGCAGTTATTATTTTCATGATTTTAAAGAGCAAACATTGGCAAAATGTGAT
>WHVE01000381.1:0-125052 GCA_015178995.1 Trichophaea hybrida | reverse complement strand
TGTTTTTATCTGCATTTTACTTGTTTTATCTGCAACAAGAAATTACCCCACCAGAACAGATTAGAAGCTCACTACAAGCAGTTTCACCCCATTACCCTGGCTGAAGGCCTTTTGCCGGACAGAACTATACCTCCAGTTGGCTGGAACCGTCCAGCACCAGCTAGGTTCAATGTCAGTAGGTGCACCTGAATCATCCCAGGATATATGATCTTATACTAAGGTGAGCCGGTAGATTCTATACCAGGAGTGCCACTACCCGAAGATTCCTCCGACAGTGAATCTATAGACCCTCAGAAGCCAGATCTAACTTGTACGCCTGACCCAATGAAAACTAAATATCACAGCGATGTCGTGGGAGCGGAGGCGGCTGGTGGTCAGGCGTACGGTGTTGCTACTGGATATACAACAAACATCGTATATACCTGGATCAATGGAACCCATGGCATCCATTCGATTGTGCATATGACTTTCAGCAAGCTCAATCCTTGTGTCAGAACTCCAAAACGTGGATCGACCAGCACCTGAAACATGGACTTGACGACTTCCGTATCGAGTCTTTTCAATCAGCTGCTGGGTTGTGGGCACTCTTGGAATCAATAGACTTCGGTTTAGGTGGCAGAGAGTTGGCTAGAAGACTGTTCACAAACATTCGGCACATTGTATTATCGAGATATATTCAGGTGCATCAAATTTCTTTTGGCTCATATCCCATTCGCCACGCACTTGGATTTTGAACCGGTGCAACTAGCAGATTCTGAGGGGCGTCGCATTTACAGTGAGATGAACACTGGCGATTGGTGGTGGGATACTCAGGAGCACCTACCTCAGGGCGCCACGATTGTACCAGTTATTTTTGCGTCTGATAAAACGCATCTGACAAATTTTTCTGGTGATAAACAGGCCTGGCCCTTATACATGACTATCGGTAATATACGAAAAGATGTCCGCCGGAGCCCCAAGAAGCGTGCCTGGATCCTCGTCGGACTCATACCATGTCCTCCAACAGGTTCCAAAAACACCGATGATGCCTGGCACAACGCAATCCACACGATTCTGTCGGCGCTCCGAGAACTCGATATCAGTGGACCGGGCTTGGAATGGGATTGTGCCGACGGTTTTCGAAGAAGGTGCTTTCCATTGCTGGCTGCATGGGTTGGTGACTATCCAGAACATGTGATGATTGCTCGAGTTTCATACGGTTCGTGTCCTATTTGTGAAATACCTAAAGGTGCGCCGATGGGTCATTCAGGTCAACAAACAATCTTTAATCCGAGGATCAAGAAACCTACAGTGAACTTCTCGATCATGAACAGATCGATGAACTAATAGCATCTGGAGTACGATCATTCCCTAACAAGTTCTGGCAATACCCTCTCTGCAATGTGTACCGTCTATGGCAACCTGATGAATTACATCAATTGCTCCTGGGATTAGTAAAGGATCTATTTGACTGGCTTCTCAAATACCTTAAAGCACGAAATCTCAAAAACCGATTCGATAAGCGTTTCACATCGGTACCACAGTATCCGGGACTCCAACTATTTCAAAGGACCTTTGATTCATTAAAGAGTGGGACATGGCAGGGGAAAGAGATCAGGGGAATGGTTAGAACATTGGCAGTTAACTGCGCGCCAATATTAGCTGGTACCATGGATGACGAAACGAATGCTGACGAGATTTCATCCGATGAAGAAGTAATGGGAACCGTGCGGGCATTATGCGAATTCTGCCTACTCGTAAGCCAACGAAGCCACTCTGATCTATCCCTCACTGCACTTGATGATGCGCTCAAACGATTCTACAGGTTGAAAAGTGTTTTCCGAAAACAGAAAATGTCGAAGACTGCAGAAGCCAAAGTCATGAATGAGCTGAAACGAGAATCTGTGAGAATACGTGAGCAAAAGATTGTGAAGATCCGAGTTGCAGTAGAGGCAGAAGTGTATGGGGCCCACAAAATTAATGCTGCCAAACGCAAACAATTTCAAGCGCGTCTGGATCACACTGAGATTGATGACAGAGATTCGATTACCACCGACAATCTGGAAAGAGAGATATACGGAATCACTGCGGCACAACAGCATCTTTTCAAGAGGACATTTTCTAAGCGAATGGCTGAATTTGAAACTTCGTGGGAGCAACACGGCATTCATGAGCTCCGAAAAGCCCTTGAACATCAGATAGTGCACTTTGGTTACCCCAAGATGCATCTGGTCAGCCATATATCAGAGTCAATTCGGCGAATGGGTTCGGGAGACAATTTCACAACTGATATCTCAGAATTGTTACATATTTCCAATGTGAAAGATGGCTACCGCTCCAGCAATAAAGTGAATTATACTCGACAAATTCTCAAATACAATGACCGCCGCAGTGGCCTAGACTATATGGAGGAAACTCTGCGTTACCTTGCACTTCAAGGCTGGTATGATGTTGATTCAGCTAAGGTGAGAAATTATTTGAGAGTAGCTTTCGTATTAATATACTTATTGGCCAGTCCAGCTTACTTAAAACTAGGCTTTCAATCTCTTATCAGCGGTAGACAAACGACGAAATACAAGGCGATCCCACCGACTACGCCTCGAAAAAGGACAGCCTGAGCCAATATTCCGCCCAGTACCGCCAAATATGTATAACTTGAGAGAAACACACGTCCGTGGGGAGTGTAGGAGTGTCAAACTGAAATCTCTAACAGATGTAGCCGGCGATTTCGAAATTCCCAATCTTGGAAAGCTATTTCGGGCTCAAATTGAAGAAGATTGGGGAACAGAAATTACGGGTCTTGTGTTGGGTTACAATCTTAAGACACTAATAGATGAAGTTCGAATCAAACTACACAATGGTCTATCCTATTATCGCCAACTGTTCTACTCTCCTGCAACCATCGAGCGAATAGGGCTTGACTGTAAGGTGGAATATACTAATGCTAATAAGGGAATGATGCCTAAAGCACATACTGTGTGGGTTCAACATGCAGAGAGTGAGCATAATCACCTTGGCAATAATTTTCAAGGCCGAGTTCCATCGTTTCCGATCTTATATTTTACCTGGACGCCACCAAACAAGATTCTACAGTTTCGAGAACACCTACCTGAAGGAAAAATACTACCAACATTCTCCAAACGATGTAAAAGGAGACGAGAATGGGTATTACGTCCTCGACCCCAAGCATATGCGGTGGTGATTCCAACAAAATTTCAAGACCGAAGAGGCTGGGCTGACAAGATTGATGGCTTCATTCGAGTGGTAAAATTGACTAAGAAAATGCACATCGTTCCAGTTGGAGCAATTGTTGGGCCTGCACATTTGGTCAGAGCGGATGAAGAAGTACTAGGCAGTGGTAGTAACCGTGGAGATGATACAAGCGTATGGTTATTGAACAACCAGGTGGACCTGGATTCGTACTGGACTGTATATTGAGAGTTACGAGGTTGCTTTCGGCGCACCTATAATCAGAGTTTAGGCTGGTTGGGTGTTTCGTGAGGTGGGACATGAGTTGCAATGACAATTTGTAGAGCGATATGGCATTTATATAGTTTACCAATCTGAATGCTGGTTGGACAGTGCAAAAGCCCATTGGTCCAAAAAAAAATAAGGTGCACCGCAATCTAAGGGAGTTAAACGACTTTTCAGGCGCGCCGGGAGGTTTGATGAGCGCTCATGAGGTAGGAATCGGCATAGGTTTCTGGCGCGCCGGGAGGTTTTGTGAGAAGCTCAAAAAGGGTTCGAATTTTGGCCCTTTGGCCCTTTTCTCCTGGAAGCTCCCAGAGTAACTTGCCCATGCTCAGGGTGTCTCCGGGAGGGTTGGTGAGAGCTCCGGGAGGGTGCGAAACTATGTCCATTTCTCTTGGAGGCTCCCAGAGTACCTTCCCATGCTCCGGGAGTCTCCCGGAGGGTTGGTGAGAGCTCCAGGAGGGTCCGAAACTACGTCAATTTCTCCCGGATGCTCCCGGAGTACCTTCCCATACTCCGGGAGTCTCCGGGAGGTTTGGTGAGAGCTCCAGGAGGGTCTGAAACTATGCCATTTCTCCCGGAGGCTCCCGGAGTACCTTCCTATGCTCCGGGAGCCTCCGGGAGCCTCCGGGAGCCTCCCGGAGATTACACCAATGCTCCGGGAGCATTTTACATTTTGCTGATGTATGCATCAGGTCGTGTATGAGATCTTGTATGAGATCCTGAGACGTGTATGAAGATACGAGGATATGCCATGGTGCATAATCATGAGAGTTCTAGACTGTATGACAGGCTGTATATAGACCACAGATTTCGACATAGATATCATCACAATCAAGCTTCTATTCATCTCTCAAAGTAACAACTGCTGTTTACCGGAAGCTTCGTGATGATAGGTTTAAGTTGAGATATAATTCATGGGCTGTCGATATGTTTGAATGTTGCCAGGAGTTCGGAGGCAAGGACTGCGGTTCTATCCGCTATATAATTCCTTCTTTTAAAGCTGGAACGTGGTACTAGCGAAATTCCTTCGCTATCACTCAGTGATATTTTTTTCTTTCTTCTACTACACGCAATATACACCACACGGTTTCCATTTGTAACACTCTATTGGATGCAGTCTGCCTGAAAATGTCACGGACTCTGCCATCATCTACTAACCATGGCGTTCTATACGGTCCAAAGGCGTTTTCCGAGTTAATCAATCCGAAACAAACAAGCTCGTAGGTATTTGTAAACTCCCGAACGAACGAACGGGTTGAACACCGTAACTTCTTGTGAGATGCAGACCACGATGTGTGGTAGTTAAATACATCAGACCAACCGCGGGCGAGTAAGTTTATATTTGAAACGCATAGTAGGCCTAGGGGGGAGATACATATCACCCGTGGTATAAAGGTCTTATCTCGCCGTCAAATGTCGAATAATCAAGCTACACTTGATCCACTCTTTCTGTCGGTTCTGCATCATGTTGACTGTTTTTGCATTCGTTTCCTTCCTTCTCGCCGGCGTGGTGAATGCTGGCACGGTCATCTGGGATGGCCGCTTCAAGTACGAGTCCCTAGGCCTCTCCGCTTGCCCATTGAATCTTTGCAGGCGCTGGCTGACTCGAGGCAGCGACTACACTACTGCAACAGACCTTGATAAATGGTCCTGGAGCAACCAAGTAGGCTCTTACCAATGGTCTGTACTAATCTGAGTATTCTTGAGGGCACCCTATTGACGTCTTAATAGGTATATCCACGGCAACGGCTCGACAACGTATAGCATCCCACTCATATTTCCCACTTGCCCTGCAGATGCTAACACACAGGCAAGTGACTATGTCAACTTTTCACCTTACTTTAAAAACCCAGCGGACATGACTTCAAAGCAGGGTGCAAAGCTCACCATCACCCCCAAATCGCTCTGGAACAGCAACTTCTGGCGCACTGAGCTCATTCCACAGACTACAGCCAACCTTGGAACCGGGAAGTTGTGGTACCACTTCTCGGTCAAGAAGTCGGGGAAAAACGCGCCAAATCCTAAGTACGTACAGCACTCCCGGCCCTAGATGGCCATTGCTGACGGTTGATGTGGGTATAGCTACGAACATCAAGTCTGTTTCTTCGAAAACCATTTCACGGAGCTGAAGTTTGGCAAGATCAACAACGTGGTGGATACCCGCCTGCAATGGTTTGTAGGCGGCACATCGAAGTGGGTCATTGAGTGGATTGCGGACGTCTGGCACAACTTTGCATACGAGATCGATTTCGGCGCAAGCACTGTGGCGATGTGGCATTCCGAAGGCGGGGCGGATCTGATGCTTCAGGGACCTGCGGTCAGCGCGACTACGTTTACAAACTCAAAGGATTGGCATTTGGGGATTCTGCGGATTCCGGATAGCCAAGGCACAACCAACCCGGCTCCTGAGGACTGGTACTTTTCGGGAGTGTACGTTGAAAGTGGAAGTCTCAATACTAAGGTTTATGCATGAGTTGAGGATGAGGGGTTCTGGTATCTGAATGCTTGTGGAGCTGGCGTGGAGTGTTTGTAAAGGTCAAAATCAGGCGTATATGCTTTTGCGGACTGTTAATTAAAGGATGTAAATCAATTGTTATTCAAGCCATCAACACCGTGAGAAGATATTCTAGGACTCTATGCGAGTAGGATTCTAGCTCATTTACTGATCTATACTATCAGGCTTTATACAACATAAGTAGAAGCCACAGGCATCGAGATATCTCTTTACTCCAAGTTGTCTTAAATCATCTATCATATACAAGTATATTATACATCATAAGCCCACCCCGTTCTATTTTAACCTCAAAACAACGCCAGCCCAGAATACATACATATACAGTAACAACACCCCATCTCACAAGCTCTCTATAAATCTCCTTCTCTGCTTCGGTGAAAACTTCCGCAGATCCGCCATGACCTTTTGTAGCCTTTCCTCTGTCCCCATCGCCAGCATCTGCGGCTCAGGAAGAACCAGAGGCTCTTCTGGTAATATCTTCACTGGGTCATCTGACAATATCTTCCGCTCTTCCACTAAATCATTTCCCACTACTTCTCCCCAGTCTCGTAGAGTCTTCTTCACCTCCCGAAATTTATCCATCCACCGGGATTCTTCATATCTTCCCCAATGGAGATTATCCCAAAACACAGCTTTCTTGAGGGTAGCTATAAATTTTTGTATCGTTTCAGTGCGGTCCCGAGGCAGCTCATTTGTTGTACTTCGCCAATTTTCGAGTGAGGCGGGTTTGAGGTATTTCTCAATCCGCAACAAAGCGCGTTTGACGATGCGAGCATCAGTAGTAGTCAGGGCCACGAGAAGGTATGTGTGAGTGACCAGCAGTCCTGTATTACCGTCTTTCTCGGCTAAGGCAAGGATGCTATTCGCATTTTCAAAGGACTCATATGTGCCACCCGAGTGCACGCATGCTCTTAGACCCATAACATAGTTCCATTCGGTGAGCTTCATGTGAGAGACAGAGGCTGAAAGAACCTCCACAGCCGTGCTACCGGCGTGGCAGATGGATGCGCAGCGTAGAAAGCGGTGCAATGCAATCTGCGAGGGTATGACCCTGTGTGTGATTACATCCCAGCTCAATTTTGCAAGTTCAATGTCCTTTAGTTTCTCGGCGCCCTTGAGGAGAATTCCAAGTGTGAAATCGTCGGGCTCAAGCCAGCGATTGCGGAAGCTATGGTCTGGCCGATGTTCCGGGGCGTTGCGAGGAAGTGGAAGGTCAAACAACTGGTGTGCCACTACAAACAATTCTCGCCATGAGGTAGGCGACGGGCCATGTAAAAGTAAGTCGAGATAAGCATTCCCCAGATACTCATCGATGAGTAAATCTCTCCTGTTAAAACGGGCTAAAGCACCGGCCCAAGCCCGTTTCCCATCCGCTATGGATTCCTCGCCTTGCCCACGAAGTCCGCGCAGGAAAACTGTGTAGGTGGTAGCGTCTGGAGAGTTGGGGCCATAGCTGGGGAGTGTCGAAAGGATTTGCCATGCCCTGTCCATATCATTCGCTTTCATACAAACAGACAAGAGGGCATTGGTGTGCCTTCTTGAGAGCTCAACGTTATCGTTTTTAGTCTTAAGGTGTTCGTAGATCTTGAAGGCTTCCGCCACGTAGATAGGCTTTAATTTTGGTTGCGAGGCGAAGCCGCTAAGGAGATGAATATACGTGTAGCTATCAGGCTTAATGCCGCGTTTTTTCATCTACGACCGTCAGCAAACCCCTAAAACTAGTGTCGAAGAGTATATACATCATTGTAAAACCGCAGAGCCCGCGGAACATAGTTTATCTCCATCGCATGCTGCATCAACCTATTCCACGCTACTACCGTGTTGATCTTTCGCGAAGCATTCTCCACCAGTCTATGCGCTTTTGCTACATCGTTCACAGAAAGATAGCGCTCAACCTGTGCTACCAACTTTATGGGATCCCGGGTCTCTGTCATATGCTCCCCTTCCAACCCTCGTGGAATCGATATTCGCACGAAATTATCAGGACGCCGTCCATTGCCTCTAGATGATTGAAGAGGGGTTCTTCTTCCCGGCGGTCTGGCGAGGCCACTCGTGACGACAGCGGAGGCGGTAAATGCTCGGATCGCCGGAGGGTATATAGCGATGAGATTTGTGATGTGGTGCCGCAAACAGGCGTGGCATTTGAGCATGGTGAAGTTGAGGTAGGCTGTTGGTGGAAGGCGGGCGGAGATGAAGTTAGTTGGAGTGGAAGCTTTAAAGTTTTTTTAGCGTGGCCTGGGCAAGGGTTTGGCATGCATCATGCATGTGGACCTCTTCTCGCTAGTTTAAATCTGGCTTGCTCTGCATTTATTGAAGTACTGAAGCAAAGTACAATGGGCTAAAGGGTTTGGTATCTAATTACTATAGATCCGACTCGATCCATTTAAACGGATGGTCATAAGACGCATTGGTGAACATTACAGATATAATGGTCATTTATATATCCAAGTTACTTACCTCAATTATAGCTCATTACTGGCCTAGGAGGGACAAAGCCCTGCAGATTCCTACCGTCCTAACCTCCTCGATCTCCCTGTTAGTTACTAGTGTATTTGGACGAACACAAACGGGATGATAGAGGTGGAAGTGTGCTTGTGGAGACCGGGAAAGCACTGACACGCAATGGCTTGGAGAATGGACAAGGATCGGAATGTAACTTGTAAGGTGTTACCTCTTCGGTACTGGTGGGACATCAACGATGTTGTCCGTAATCCTCTAGACTGAAATAAATAGCCTCAAGTAAACCCTGAGCCCCCACTACCTCCCCCAGAACACTCGGCGTTGGATCCTACGTTGAAGCCTGCTTCCTCAAAGTAATTCCCCCATTCTTTTTCTCTCTGCCGTTTCTCACCGCATCGCCGGTGATAGGACTACTTGCACTGCCCATATGGGAGACTTTTGGGGATTGCTTCTCAGTCTTCGATTGTGTATCCGTATGTGCAACCGTGAGCACTTTCTTCGAGGTTGTGGCATGGACCTTCGCTTCCTTCATGACCTTATCCTCAAGAAGAGCCTGGGATAACCTTCCCTGGGTAGATGCAGAAGTAGCATTGAGGACCGCACTTGACACCGTTCTGTAGATACGCTCGTCGGCCTTTGTCGACAGGAGGGCATGATAATCTCTTTCAACCTCGAAGGAAACAGGCGTCTTCTCCTTCTTCTCACTATGGAACGTGGCTATGTGAGTATCTGGCAGTTCATTAGACCCAGAAATATCGAGGGCAAAGGGAAAGAGATGGATACTGGATATTTGTTTCTGAGGATTGGTGGAAGTGGCCACATACAATTCGTCGAGAATTTCTTTCTCGAGGGCAAACAATTTGCGCTCAATTGGCCTCGTATCTATGAATAGATAATCAGAGTCAAATCGACAGAAAGGAGGGGATAGATAACTAACATTCGTGTTTACGCCTCTTGTAGACAATATGGCAGTTGCTATCTTTCCGAGGATCATCTGTTATCCGTTGCGACATCGCCCCTTGCTTCACTTGAAGTTTTTCTTTCATGATAAAGGGGGACGGCATGCGGCTTGTACAGAAGGCCGAAAATTAATTGTGGGTGACAACCACAACCACACAAAATGGTACTCGGGGCCGGGGTGCACTGGCAAGCAAAGCATGCACCATACATTTAGAATAAAATTTATTCACATCTGGTCACGAACACTCACTCGTATTGCCTTTTACGGTAATAATGCCACCTTAGTCAATAAATTTATTACCTGTTTTAGTGACATTAGTGACTGGCCCCCATACTAAATCCCTTGATTTATCTATGGACATATTAATTCACCAATGCATTTAATTTTTTTCGCGTCTGTCACAACCCAATATAGCTTCTTCTCTATCTCTCTACAGAGTGCTCTTAATTTCTAAGGTGGTTGTTGAAGAGAAAAGCCGGGGTTGAAAATTTGCGTTTTTGTCCTCCGGGTTCAGGTGTCCCCAACCATAGCCGATGTCCTCAGTCGAACAGGTAACATCCTCCATTGTTTGCTTTTGGCGGCCGGAGAAACACGACATTATAATTAGAGACCATGAGTCCTAGCGAATCTAAGACTCATGTTCAAGAGTGAGAATTCTCACTATATTTGCTGGGAGACCCACGTCTCTATTCAAAGGTATAAGTACGACTTGCATCTAGAAATCCGACAGTACATAAATCTGTCTATTTTCCGCTATTCTTGTGTTTACACCCTAGTTCTGCATCCATACGAGTTTTGAATGAATGTATTTTTGGAGTTGTAGTGCTCATCATTAGACGGAATCCCGCAGGTCTCTGACAATGGATTTGATCTATCAAGACTATCACTCACAAGATCAATGCGATGCCATAAACCAACGTCGATGTGGTCAGCAGCTTCATGACCGAAGACCAGACAGCAGAAAGTCATGATATCACTCGCTTAATTATGATACGTCGAACCCCAACCCTTAGCGGCGCACCCTTTCCAAAACCGAGAAAAAAACCCCTACCCGACATCATATCACCACAACCACGATCACCGTCATCACATCCAGTAAGCCATCTCAACCCCTTCCTGTCCATTTCTCGCACACAATGATGATCTCATAACAACACGAATGCATGCCGTTGCTCCAGCGATGGCAAGTGATTTCTGTATTACACTGAAAATTCTGATTTGTACCTTCTTTTTTACACGCGTTTTTCGACCACCCACACATCTGGGAGGGCAGAATAGTTTTGCTAACTTGCAACAGATATGGAAGGCGGACAGATTACAACGATCGGACTTTTTCTTGTACCATAGTATCAAGCAATAAACAATATTCCACTCCACACACATACACTATCCTACCCCTCACAAATGCACGGATGTCAAATTGCAGCCCTTCCGCAACTTCAATTGCTTGTGGCTGTGCCGAGAAGTGCTGAAATCGAACATGGGATTCTCCTGGGAGACTGCCGCCCTTGTGTGCGAGGTTTCTTAGGGGTTTCTCGATGCCTATACTTGTGAAAAAAACTCCATTGGTTGTGTTTCTCTTGGACTCTGTAGGAGTTGTGCAGTCCGGTGGTGGCATGACATCAGTATAATATAACAATTAAATGAATGATATGCTTAAAACCCGTAATCCTCTTGTGCCTGTCTATAATTCGTCCGTCCACCATCCTTCATCACACAAACATACATCGTCGTCTTGAGAAAAGGAAACTCCCACTAAATGCCCCAGTTCATCAAGTAGAATAGAAGGTATCATGAAGTCGAAAATCCCACCAATATTAACTAGAAATTTAGAAATGGGTCTCCCAGAAAAATAACTCCTCATAAACGAAAATGCCAGCTGCCAAAGAAGCAAGAGGTTAAAGAAAGAAATAGCGCTGAACAATCGCCAAAGTGATGTCAAAAAAAGTCATGTCTCATGTTCCATCCCACCGTACCACCTCTAAACCAACACCTCAATCCTGCGTATCATCATCATGATCGTGCCTATTGTTCTCTATGTTAGATGTCTCTTTTTCCACCACACCGCATGTCACTTACCCTCAAACTACCCTACCACCTCCAACAAGCTGCGGCCTCCCTGACGATCTCAATCCAATACCCGCCAAACTCAACAGGGTCCTCCCCGCAACATCCGATTCTCTTCTTGTTACACCACTGCCACTAGCACTGCCACTTGCCCGAGATCCATGCTCCGTCCGTCGCGGCGTCCGCTCTGTGTTCGATCTCCTTAACTGCTGAGGAGCACCAGCAGCCGGAACAGCAGGTTCCCCGTCGTCTGCCGTCGACTGCTGATTAAACGGCGCCTCGACAGCCGGCTCGGCATCATCGAGATCTAACTCCGCGAGATAGCGCTCGACGTGGGCTTGCTGGGATTCAGTCAGAAAGTTGCTACGCGGGGGACGCGCTGTAGCGCAGGAACATGCACCGGTTGACGGCGAGGCACTGGAGCTGGTGCAGCATTGTTGGCTTCTACGTTGACTGCGGCAGCTTGTGCAGGTACAGGTCGAGCAGCGGCGCCATAGAAAGCCGCAGCACCGCCGGTAGCACGCGCCAGGCCAAGTCCAAGTCCGGGGCCCGCAACAGCCCCTCCTCTTCGGCGCTCGAGATGTGGACGGGGCTCCTGTGCACCCACAACGTAATCGGCAGCTAGACGACGGATTCCGTTCCGCAGTCCTAGCCCGAGCGTTCCTAGTGCAGCAAGAGGGTCAATAGGGAGCTCGTAATATTCGCGAGCAAGATCTTCGCCGGGTCCCATTTCTCGTGCGATCCTGCGAGCAACCTCTTCGTCTTCACGAAGTTGTTCCCTGCGGTTGCCCCGTTGCGGGCGGTCAGCAACCTGCGGCGGTAGGACAGGCTCTCGAGCGTTCCAGTCCGGCACGACATACTCTCGTTCAGCCTCACCAGGTTCGTAATTGAACCAGGGACAATCACAAGTCTTCCATTTTGATCCGCATACGTAGCAGAACTGCGCTGTGCAATGACATGTCCTACTCACTGTTAGTCGGGAGAGCTTCATCGGATAGATGGAAATTGTAGAACGTACATATGATTACAACCTCGTTCCAGTTCCACCATGGCTTTACAATTATAACACTTCTGATATTTGTGCTTTTGGGCAGTTTCAAAAAATTTGATCATATCTGGATCCTGTGGGCATGCTCCATCGCCATGGGCCTTTCCGTTACACGTCGAGCAGACCTTATTCTTGCACTTCTGACACTGCCCAATGCCGCCTTGGATATCCTTCGGTTGAATCCATTCACCACAATCTGTCGTTGGACAATATATCCGGTTCGCTGTCGTATACTCCAGGTACTTTTTGTTCCACAATTTCTTGTTCTGGTACGAGAGGAGTTTGTCGACGTGTTTCAGAGGGATATGATCCGATTGACAGCATTTCGGCGGCATGTGTGCTGGATCCGTTAATGAAAGAGTAAAAAGACGCTTTAAGCACTCGTTGCAAAACCAATGTCCACAAGCCAACTACAGACAGGTTCCAATAAGCAATCATTTGAAACAGCATTTGTATAACATGACTGGTTACCTTCGCCGCTTCTTTGGCCGGAATTTCATCGTCCATACATGTAACACACTCGATCCTGCAAGACACTTAGTGGCCAAGCCGAGGTTTAATGAAAATATGCCTTACAGTTTTTCCGGCTTGTCTTCAAGCATGAAGCCCAGAATTGGTCTTTCTGCCTCTGTGGGTGGTGCCCTCCCTGCTTGGGCAGTCGCTGCTCTTGAACTCTCCGCCCGCACTACTAGCGATTGTTCCGCATGCCGTGTTGATACCCTGCCCGCTGGTCTAGCTCGTGACCTTTCTACCGGCCGAGGTGGTCTTTCCACATGTTCCGTTCGTCTTGCTAGTGCCCGTTCAGTCTGCCTTGCCGGCATCATTTCTACTGGTCGTGATGTCCTCTCCGCAGTTTGCCGGGCCGGTATCGTCTCAATCTGTCGTGCTACCGGTGTCCTTTCCGCCTGCCTTGCTCTTATTATTTCAACCTGTCTTTCGGCAGACCGTCGCCGTGGAGGCGGAGAAACCACCCGTGACGAGACCGCCTTTGATCTTGACCTTCTTTCTGCCCTGGACCGTTCCAACCGTTCTTCCTGTTCTACCCTTTGTCGCAAATCCCTCTCTGTCGTGTGCGCCTCCCTCTCCGTCCTCTCCGACCTTTCCAGCCTCGCCGCCAAGTCCACCATTCCCGCCTCCGTTGCCGCCCGTTCCTCCCGCCTCCTCTGCCTCTTTATACAACGTCCACATGAAAGTGCAGACTCAGGGGATGAGTGCTCATGGTGACGGTGATGACGATGTTCCGATCCATGTTTTCGAGTGGACGTCGAGCTGTCTTGATTATTATTTAGACTGTTGTTTCTACTATGTGAATTATGTGTAAGGTGTTTCGATCGAACCTCTCGTTTTGGTGACCCCGTCCTCTTTACAGTCATCATGGGTCTCCTATAACTCATGTCAGCAACATCGCCCATATCCCTCTTACAAATACAAACCTCAATGCAAGCCCACTCAAAACCTCGTCATGATAGACTTTCGGTTTCTTTTCCCGTTTTGATTCGTAGTCGGAGCCGAGTATCTCTTTTCCCTTCGCCTTGTCTCTCCCCGATCTATGCTTTTTCGCCTTCGGCATACCGAGGAGAGCAGCTGCTTCAGCCGCCTTCCTGGCATCCCGCTCCAGCTTTTTTATGCGGCGCTCTTCTCGTCGGAGCTCCTTCTCTTCGGGGGTCTCATCCTTCGATCGATAGACCCTTTCGGGCCTTTCGGTCTTGGATCTTGAGGTTCTCCTATGAGAAGAAGGCTCTATGAGTTGCCGAGCGGTCAACATAACTCTTTCTGTGAGACTGTGTCTTCTTGATTTTTCTTTTTTCTCAGTTTCGGTAGAGAGATACTCGACGTCGTCGTCAGAATCGTAGTAGGAACTCGAGTCTATCGGTTCGTCGCTGCGGTTGTGGAATCGATTGTGGTCTGAAGGCAAAAGTCGGGCGCCGACTTGACCGCCCTCCTCTTCAAAAAGAGGTTCGTCGCCGTAGCAGTAGTAGTATTCGTCGGCGTCGTGAAACCAATCCTTCCAATTGACGTTTTCCAACGGTGCAAGCTGTTCCAAAAGTTTCCGCAGTAGCTTTGGAACAGCGACAACAAACCCACCACCACCACTACTACCACCGCCAAATCCACCGCTGCCACTAAGCTCTTCTCCAATCCCAGGCTCCGAATCCCGATGAGATGATATGCAGTTGTCAAAAGTGCCGTCGGCCTCGTCGTCGGTCGAATCTTCGTCTTGGTTAGGATCGCTTCGCATTCACACGGATTCCACGACCACTACCGCCGAAAAGAACTTCGGCGAAACGTGGTAGCTGCTAGTAGGTGGACGGGGTGCAGTATATTCCTTTTCGCAGAGGTTGGTATACTAGGTATATCGCTGGCGTGGGAAAGATAGTCCCCTCAGACCCAGTCCCCAAAACTCCCCAAAGCCTAATTAATAGAGACGCTGGGGGTGCGTTTCTGCGATGGACACGCAGGTCGGGGTTGAAATAATGTAAAATGGTTGGCAACTAGCAGATATGCGACGAGAAGGCGATTCCTTCTTATGGGTCCTAGGCTACTGCAGCCCCCCGCAACCAACGTATGTACCGCAAAAAGCCACCAGCGACTGGCAAAAGAGGGATAATGTTCGATCGGCTCCAACTTCGTTGTTGTCTCGCGCCGTGTGTTTCCCGGAGTTGTGTTATGACTTTAGCAAAGACTAAAGAGCTTCCTCCACGAAAAAGGGTCCTCAATAAAGTTTCGCTAGTTGGCCCGGTGACGGCGCGCCAGTATGGCGTTCGGTCGATCGCTCGGTTCAGAGGCGAGTTCTTGTCAAGAGCTGAAAGGACGAAAGAAAAAAGGATGAGCTGGCATAAAAATGCGTAGAGGTGTCGGTCACTTGTGTGGCAGGGGTCAGCGCGCTCGAAACAACCAACCCCGCTGCCGACTTTTCATTCCACACCACAACCAAAAAAAAAAGAGACCATCTACCGATCCAAGATTGGTAGAGCAGTGCGCCTATAACGATGATATGTTTCCTGATCTCGATTTGGAGTGGTTGTGATGGAGCTATGACGTTTTGAATGCTGAAGTTTTTCTTTGAGGCACAAACTACCGCATGCAGCAAAAATGAGTGAGATACTGTGCGACACCAAGTAGATTGGGCTTATGCTTGCCGCTATTAGGATTGATTTTACCATATACAGTTAATACTCTCACATGCCAAAGGACAGGAACATCATCTAAGTGGCCAACACTATTCACTCTATCGTGATTCCCTGTCCCTGCACTTTCAGGCAACCTAATGTCCATGCTCCATCGAAACAATCCCTCAAGAGACTATATGCTAGATATATATACAAACAAAGGATCTCAACGACTTCGTAAGTCCATGTTTGATCTTTTTCGGATCACTATCCTTCCCCGCTCAAATGATTCCCCTCCTTGAGTACATGCACTTACAATTTACCTAGATGTCCAATCAGAGGACGAGAAGTTTGGGCTAGTCTTTCAAGAAACTTTAGAGACCAAAAAACGAGCAGAAGGAAGCCTCCCACAACCAAGATTTCCTCTTGATGCCCTTGTGAGATACTTCATCGTGCTTAGCATATACATCCCTCTAGTCAATACCTAGGTGTTCCCACCAATCTACAATGCACATCTAAGATTCACGCAGATCAAAGGAGTTTACACTGCCGCATTCAACACAAAAACTCGGTTTCTAGGGATCCCCGCTTTGTTTCAGTCTAAGACTTGCAAAGATTTTAACCATGCTTTTGTGGGAAACATACAGTTCAGGAAGTACTCCCTGTAAGGATTTAGGCCTAGTGTTCGGCCTGGGGCCGTTGTTGAAGCTCCGGGGCTACGGGCCGTCCCGTCAAATTAAACCATGATTTCGTCCCGAGACGTCTCGTGCCGAACACTGCTCGGGTTTGCCCAACAACATCTGGGCGGCAAGGTGGGGGGTCCGCATACTCGGATATCTTCGAAGTAATGGAGCAGCTACTGATTTGTAACTAATGTATGGGCAAATGAAGTGAGTCTTTTCCGAGCAAATTTTATTCTGCTGTTCCGTCGCGAAGCACTACACCCTAGTGCCAAACACCCCACCAAATTGCCAGAAGACAAGATAATAATGTTTCTTAAATGTGTGTCTCAGGATACGAGAGAATGCCATACCGCCTCATATGCCTACAGCCAAGCAAGAAAAGCCACTTATGCATTGCAGTTTCATACTGGCAAACAGTCACAAGCAATACACAAGGTGGTTAGAAAGCAACAGTCGGGGAGGGCCCAGGGTCTAAAGGACTAGTTAGAAGCTTTCAACACAATCTTAACCTCCGAAGAAGGACTGGAGACAATCAACCCGGGTACTGGCGAGATATTGGTTTTGCGGATAGGGGAAACCGGCCGATAAAGGCGGAAGAGGTCGATGAGGAGGATGTCGGGCTTCTGGCGCAATCGCCCCGCTCCTCATCAGAGCCCAGCGAGCAAAAGGAAACAGGTGAGCCTGCCGTTAGATTGGTCTTAGTGCAAGGTACAGATCCTCCATCACAGCTATACCAGCAAAAAATGACTTACACAATACTCAGCATAGCGGAAAATTGCAAACTAGTTGCGGGTTTTGTCGAAAAAAGGCATACAAAATGATATATACTTATGTCTACATTCTTTTGATATGTATCCAGGTGCTTTGGTTTCACTCATAATTCTAACGACCCATGCTCTCCGACGCTTTCGACAAGAGGGCCATTCCTTCCGAACAAAAGCGGAGTTCCTCCGAACATATAATCTTCTCCCAGTAAGTACTAGAGATTATTCAAGCAGTCAGTAAAAGGACAGGAAAATCTCGAGCTACAATTCGGCCGATGCTCTCATAGGACATCATCCCAGTCAAGGTGGTACCTTCACCGCACGTGCTCTCATCCACCTCCGCCGTCCAATATCTGACAACGAATAGATTGCCGCTCAATCCGGCGAGTGCTTCATTAAGGGGGGGGTCGCGTACCCTATGGTTTATCCTTTACTAATTACCACGGGCGACGGTTTAAAAGAGATCGGTATTGACGAGTTTGTAAGTTCAATCCTGATCACTCAGGTTATCACCCTACCTAGCTACCTAGACTTATGATCGGCGAGAAGTCAAAAATTACTAACGAAAAGCTGGAGCTACTTTTTCAACCCAGGAAAAGCTTGTCGAAGTCCAACGACGAGCTTAGAGAAACCGTAGAAACCTAGACTTCGCTGATGGAAGCATTGGTAAGTTGCCTTCTTATCCCTACGCCCATACACTATATACTTGGTAGATAAAACCTGTTAGTGTATTGAAAGAATTTTGGCCATAACTCTTTTGTCATTCTTGTGGGATGGTTTGATAAAGGTTGAAAAGGTTAAATTTTTGTTGAACCTTATACAGTACGTACATAAGTACTTATGCTAAAATTCTTTAATCAGTATCCAGGTGTTCTAGTTAGTCTTATAATCCTTATAAATCATGCCCTTCGACGTGCCCAAGCAGAAGGAAATCCATTTCATACTAAAGCCGACGTTTCACCTTCTCCAGCCGAGTACCAAGGATTATTTCGCGCAGACATCGGAAAACCTCGAAAACTAATTTAAGCAATGTTCTCACAAAGCAAAGATCCGAGATATTGCAACGATCATTCGTGATCATTTAGGTGGAACAGCAGGGAGGCAAGCATATTCTGATGTGTTCGAGGTTTCAGCAGGCGTTCCCGTAGATGTATGTATTCCGGGCTTCATTTCTAAGGTATAATAACTGACAAATAATCAGATAGCAGCAGTCATAGGTGAAGGGATAAAGTACAGCATGGGGAATCACTAGAAACAAGACGGTCGGGTACTACACTTTGAATGCATCTTATCATTCGGTATGGCCACAATTCGCATTCAACTACATCCCACCCGCAAACCCCCATCTGACTTGTACTAGACTTCGATAGCGTGGTAATGGGGTGCCTAATAGTTCCCTTTTTGAGCATGACAGAGGGGGCTAAGGATACCTCGTCAGACCTGTATAAAGACCCCGAGAAATTTGTTGCTACACTTTAGATATTGGGTCTGGCCTACTGTATACAATAGCAGACTTTGGTGATCATCCGAGAAGTTGGTAGCGGTGCACAAGGTTGACATTTTGATGGGGGGGTGGCTGTAATTAGTCTAAGGTAGCGATATCTTCTACAGAACCTGATAGTCATAAGAAGCCTCTTTGAACTTCTCCACACGTGATAAAACGTCTCTACGTTGGTTCTCCTGTCATGGGCAACATATTGGGGTTATTTCGTATCATAATGTGCATCATTGCTTATTAGTAAAGCAGTATTCAGTGCCAGTTCTGCTCAGTGTTCCTAAGCGGCCAGTCCGGCCAGATCTGAGCATGATCTGGGCCGGTCTGTGCCAAAGCAGGCCACAAAATTCTTGACCCAGGCCGGCCGCAGATCTGCCAGACTTGACCTGACCGGTCTGCAGATATCTGGCGGCCACTGATGCAGGAGTAGGAACCCCGGTAGACCATGTGTGACAATCGTAAAATGCATGGCTAGAGTTGATTTGGAGTGTACCTGCTGCTGCCATATATACTCAGATATACAAAAATAACAGACGATCAACATACATATACAGAAATATTACAGGTGATTGCATGTCAATGTATAGCCTTGGCAGGTCTACAGATATCTGCAGGCCAACCCAGGCTTTATGGAGAATGGACTAAGCCGGCCCAGATGGACGGCGGCCTCTGTTAGGGTGGCCTGTACCTGGCCGGTCTGTTGATCTACAGCCCGGTTGGTGGCCGGCCTGGCCGCTTAGGAACACTGGTTCTGCTGTTGGTAAGCTAGTGGCTCATATGGATCCATAAATTGCTGGCGGTGATATATACATGGTCCAGGTATTGTGGTAGCCGGCCATGGAACAGTCAAAGTATGACTGTCCGGCGGCCTCGGGGATGCGGCAAGCATGAGCCACCACACTAAATGTCATGATTACCGGGTCACGATATAAGCACACCAATCTAAAATTTTATCAGCTTGACTTATGTGTACTCGAAGCAAACGCTATCACTTCTACATGTGCCGGCTAATACTGTCTCCTTGCATCATCTTTCAATCAACTCGTGCGTATTTCGGACAAGCTCTAGAAGCCTACTCTTGTAAATCCAACTCTGTTCTGCAAACTTTCTCGGTAACTACATCGGCCTGTGGCAAAGGGGGAGATCCAATCAACAAGAGCACTAAAAACCACAAATACGATCAGTTACAAGGGAAAATATGGGTGGGTAGGAGGACTTCTGTGGTTCTCATTAGCCGCAGGTTGCAGTGCACATAGATATCACATAATAGCAGCGGCGAATTATAGTTAGTTTGGGTGTCATAATTTGTCTTTGTGCTGGAGAGGGTGCCGCCAGCAAGGTGGTGTATGCCCGCCGCATCCCCGCCGGACAGCCATACTTTGACTGTTCCTAGCCACGGCCGTGGTAGCCTACTGCGATGATTTTTGCTGGTGAGTACTAAGGGGTTCTCCCAATCAACTACTCGCCGATATGTTTGCGTGGACAAACGCTCCATGTTGTTTCTTTACTGTTTGGACCCGACCTCTTCTCATTGTGGTCTGAGCTCGGGGTCAGGATATTGTCAGAGGGGGCGGGTAGAGCTTATGAGTATCTTTAACTGGTGATGGTGCGGAGAGTGAGGAGGGCAAGATGTAGCCGCCCTGAGAGTACGGCGATGAAAAGTTCAATGCCATTTATCGAGCGGATTTATCTTGTGCTTGATTACAGATGAAGGGATGAAGGAGAGTCATGGCAAGTGAGTTGTAGCTTTGCTCTACGTACCTAGCTACCGATGTTGAAGCTAAAAACCATTATTGTCATTACTTTTTCTGGAGTTCACAAGCACAGATGACATGTACAACCAACGCGATTGCAATTCAGAGAGCCAAACACTACCGTCATATGTTTTTGATTTCATGTCAACCGATTGTCCTCTAGTCCCCCCTTTCTCTCTGCTTAGCATATCTCATGTAACATCTCCTCAACCTCACCATCCATATTTCTCCCTCGAGCTCACTTATACCTCATCCTCATCCTCATCCTCTGTGGCCGTTTCTGCTCATGATCCTCCTCACCCTTCTGCTCTCGCCTTCTTGTTTCTGTACACTGAACTTTTAGCTTTCCACGAAATATCGGATCCATGCTGTAGCCATGGAGATAGAATAGACGAGAGTTTGGCTTAAAAGCGTTCCGTAAGGGCCGAAACGACAATGCAGAACCCCCCCCACACACACGCACACATTAGGGGGCTAGAATCTCGCATGCTTATGGGAGATAAGTTCCTGGATATATCGTGAGGAAAGAATCGTGTCACTTAGTAAAGCGTTGTCACACGGATTGGTCATCAGTGAGCAGTTCACCATCCCCATCCATGGTATCCATGGTCACCCCTCGCTGCCAACAGTATGTATCTCAAAAACAACCACCATTAGTACTAATACTAGTAGAAACCTAGACTCGCCAGATGAATAAAAGCAGCCGTCGATATCTACGATTACAAAATCATTCTCAACTTCCATCCTCACTAAGTATCACTCATCTCCCTTTCCCTAAAAAAAAATCAGTTTTACTCATCAACTTAGCCACTAGATTTACAGTGTAAAAACACGGGATATGGTTATTTTCAGCAGCCACAAAATACCAGCTCTATACTTGCATATGAAAGGAAAGAATATTTCATATCACATTCAAAGTTTATTTTGGGACCGCGTGAATACAAGTTGTACAGATATGCCATGAGATTGCCACGTGTAACGGGCTGGACGGGTTATGATCATGGGTAAAGCTAGAAGGTAAGTGGATGGATATATAAATTGTCACCACGTCATGACAGGGGAGAGCTAGAGGTATGATAAACGAGAGGTAGTGGTGATGATGCTGTAATTCGGGCGATATGTGGGATGGACCAACCCGGGAGATAGACGAATAAATGCAAGTTACACTTCGTTTCTGTAAGTTTAGGTTTTTATATTAGTGGTTGGTGACGATGGGTTACGAAGTCACACACAAGCACGTCGAGCTCGGACTTTGCTCGGGTTTTTCAAGCAAGCAAGCAAGCGAGAATGCATCCCAGCGCATGAAGGAATACCAAATGAACAAAAACTCTGGATTTGGATCATCGTTGAACCATGGTACTTTTGCATTCAGTTCTTCCAATTTCAGTGTCACCACCATGGTCACATCAACTCCCGATATCTCTCACTCGCGCATATGTACAACCAACCCTTCCTTCCTTTCACTGCAGCTAACGTCACCTTTCATTCATTACCGCTGTTTCTCGAAACTCATGACGCCCTCCAAATTGGAGCCCGTCAGGTTACAGCACATCGAGGGTTGCTATATTGGAAGAAACCAATCAGCGAGAACCCTATATTACATTTCCCCAGATGATTGGTACAACATATTAACGGGGTCCCGGGCCCCAATAGACAAACCTATCGCAATACCCGGTAACACCGTCGGAGTTTGAGAGAGATTCCCCAGTTGATCTCATGATGCAATTTTTTTCTCGTAAAAGCAAGGAACCACCCTGGGAACAAAGGCTGATCATTCTCTATCTATAACCCCAGTAGAGTAGAAAATCATCATCACCATCAAATCTTGGAAACCCTGAGATCATCAATTATTTGCAATACCCATGGCAGATGATCTGTTAGGATGTTTCTAGTACCCCATTTGTAATTGTCACCAGGGGGAGCGCGGGTGGAGTAGATTTATAATTCGTCAATGATTTTATCGTCCGGCTTCCGAACTGGAACTGTCCCTCCGGGCTTCGGTGTCGGAATGGGATTGGGTAATTATTATTGGTGAGGCCCACTGTAGAGTATGTTGAATCCCGACAAAGGCCGGAAGAGGAGATTTTGGCCTGATTTTCAGGTCCCTTGGTACTGTTTTCCGACCGTCATCATTTTCACGGAGAGGCATCCAAAGACACGGTAAGTTAGTGGGAGGGAGGGAGGGAAGAGAGAGAGAGAGAGAGAGAGAAAGAGCTAGTTCAAACAAAGTGAGGTGTAGTAAAGCTTCGAAACATTGACATTGAAAACGATTCGAACAGCTTGCCAACGGCGGCAAGCAAGGGGACGGAGGGTAGCGGGTGTCATACTCTAGTTAGAATGCATACAGTATGACTAAAACAAACAAACGGCGGCAAGCAACTCTTGGCATTGTCACACAAGAGGTAGACTTCACCACAACTCACGACAACTACCATTCCTCGCTTCAGCGGGGAGTCGACTTGAATCCGCACCGGGACCTCAGCTGATTTCGATTGCCAATATGTTTCTCCTCCGAAGTCTTCGCGCCGTTCCCCGCCAGACGGGATTGAGGCCATTCATTTTGCAGCGGAGATTCCATGATTTGGCTGTCACCTCAATCCAAAAGGGCGAGAATAACAAGTCTCCTGACGTTCCCTATGCCGTTTATGAAAATCTCTTCACAGAGTATAAAGCCGCGCTTGACAAAATCATCTCGAAGGAACGAAAGCAAACACGCCTCGAAGTACATTCCACTCTCAGTAGCACCCCCGTATTCTAGATTCTTATGCTAACTAAAATATGTAGATGATATATGCTGCACTTTACGATGACAAATTGCGTGCGGAGGACTGTTATAATCTACGCGGTGGACTTGGTAAGCAAATCTCTGATTTCAATAATAAAAAGGAGTTGAAAAATAATGAAAGTAGAGCAACTTGCCGCCGTGGCGGCGAGTACTGGCCGAATCCCCAGCATAAGTAAGTCAACTAGCGCTAGGTTGAAGGAGATAACTCAGCTCCCCGAGTTTAAAACTGCTCTGGCCAAGGTTTGCGCACAGCTCAAGCTTTTTCCTGACCAGGTTGAATGAACCTCACTGCACCTATACGCTCAGTTGTCTCTGCGTGTACACGGAAACACATCTCAGATGACTATCAGTGCTGAAGAGTTCTGCCCACTGGAAGTAGGTGCACTGCTGTGCTTCTTTGAGACCCAGAACCATTGGCCTGATCCTCTTCCATTTACACTGCTACCAAATGAGTCGAATGAACTTGGCAAACAGCTCAAAGTGAAACACACAGAGGAATAGGGGGTTTGGTTTCTACAGCAAGTTTAGGGATATGGTTACTAGTGCTTCTCGTCGTGTGTTTTTGTGGCTCTGCGTCAACCGCGTTAAAGACTCTGGTGTGGTTCTGTTCAAAACTGGCGGTGGTTTATTGGGTGCATTTATGGGTTGAATTACGCTTCATTTGAAAGAAACTCCAAGTGTACCAGATAAGAATGAAATAGCTGCATCTACTTCGCGAAACCCGAACATACTTTGAAGTTGCTGAAAGCGCCGCATACTGTCCGGCTTTCCGCCGCTTTCAACCTACTTTCGCTGCGATCCTCCTTTCGCGCTCTTTCAGGCTTACATTTCTTTCTGCGTCTTTCGCAGCGGTGACTCTTTCACACCGTTTTTTGCCACGATTATCTCTATCTAGCCCATCGCAGAGAGCCAGCCCAGCTCGATCGTCTCCAGGCAGCCCGTCTCGATTGTCTACAGCTAACCGAGAGCCAGCACGGCTCGATCATCTGCAGTCAGCTGAGAGCCAGCCCGGCTCGATCTTCTCCAGCCAGTCTGTATCGATCATCCAGCGCGCGCTCAAACCCTGGCTCCAAGTCCACCTCCAAGTATGCCTATAAATGCCGCTCCCAGTGCATTTCCAAGTGTCGCTCCAAGTGAACCTCCAAACGTCCTGAGCACCAGCTGCAAGTGCCGCATTTATGCTCTGGGTGCGACATGGTTGTTTTTTCCGATGAAGTTCATGAGCTTATCGACTCGGAAAGTTTAATGCCATCTCATGTCGACAGACTTTTTAGACGAAGCTTATCTCTGCAACCCACCTCTGCGGTCTAAGCTGGAGAATCTCACGATGCCCAAGCAGCCCAGCCATGGTGTTGAAGCTTTCAATCGATGGTGCTAGGTTAATGATGGTACTTGAGGGTAGATCTCCGAGTCAGATTTGACAACGGAATCCGCAGAGCAATTTCCATGCTGATTGACCTTGTGTGAGTGCGTGCATGAGCATGAGAATCAGTGTGAGAGTGTGAGTGCGTGAGCGCATGGTAATTGACCATGGTGGCAGTGATGGCCCTATGATAGTCAATACCACCACCATACTTGAAGTTCGCTAGCTAGTGTGATGACTTTGCTGACTTCTTTGCTCGCTAGTCGACTGGCCAGATCTTGTTTCGGATGCTAGCCAGAGCTTCGGACGCTGGTAGCCAAACCTTGAGTTTACTCTACCAGATAACCTTGAGTGTACTGCTGCAGCCTCGTCTGCTTGAAAGCGGGAAAGCCTGAAAGCGGGAAAGCCTGAAAGCTTGCCGTACTTCCAAATTTGGGCCTCGTCTGACAACCTGCAGATTCGCTTTCGCGCCGTTGAAAGCCTGAAAGCACCTGAAAGTGACTGGTGGAATTTCGCGAAGTAGAGGGTGTGAACCGATCCCAGCCGCGGCACCTGCAGAAATTCCGGATTACCTCCAGTGTAGTCTTAGCCCAATATTTCTCGGCTTCCCAATTTTTTTCGTTGTCTAAGTCGTCAATTTCGTCCCAGTCCATATCGTCTTCCATGGTTGTGTGTATTCGGGTTGAAGATTTGGGATGACCTGAAAACCGGGCCTCGGAAGAGGTTATATATAAGTGCGACTCGCGTTACCGCGTCGTCTATGATCGTGGTATTTACACGATCTTGCAAATACGCTGCTCGCGAGCGGCATGTCGTGCAAGCCGACACGTCCGAGAAATTTGTGACAAAAAAGGACCTAAATAATGGGCACAGAGGCCCGATTAACGGGGCCAAGCACTTCAAAATGGGTTCGTTTTGGCCAGGACATCATTAGGTTGAGTACGTATACAGCGGTTGGTTGATGTATTATGAGTGATCACTCAACTTGCGTGTCTGAGCCCGTGACTGTTGCTATCTATCAGCGGAAGTCGAAACGAGAGACCCACGTGTGTGTGGGTCCGGCAACAAGAGAAAAGACGGGTGCCGAATTCATTATATTAATGTTCTACTGGACGAGACAGGAGTACAATTTGGTGTGACGTTGTGGGCCCGTGGTACTTATTGATAATCTTCAACCATTCAAATCCTTCAACTTTGTAGTTTTTTTCCCTGCCGCCGGGTTTATACGCTCAAGATATTGCCACATTTCTTTGCTGGTTAAAATTTTAATACCGCCGGTGAGCATAAAGGCGAAGGTCTCGGGACTTCAGACTCTTTGTAATGCACTAAAACCAGTAGGGGTTTGGCACCAAAAACTCAGAGGCTGAGACTTTCCCAGAGCGGTATAGATCATCACAGCTTCACGGTGTCATATCCATATCAAGTGTTGTCTTAAAAGTCTGCACTTTCGGTACTAAATCCTTGCTCCAAAAATACCGTTCAGACGGGACTTCGAACAGGCTTCCAGAACTCGGAACAAAAAACCCATGATGACGCTACCTAGACACGACAACGTCCTTCCATCTAGGGTTGTATTGTAACGCTGTCCTTTGTTACACATGTGCCTGGCTGTGCCAACAGTTACGAAGGAGGTAAGCCTTTAAAATCCCCGGACTCCGTGAGGTGAGGCTTCTTCTCTCCGTTGCTTCTTCCCCTTTGTTTCGTTTCAGATTGACGCCTTTTTTTTTTCTCATCTCATCAGGGTTCCGTGTTGTTATGGGCCTTGCTCGAGGGTTGGCCAAAAAATTTTTAATAGGAAGTTTAAACTGATAAGGGTTAACATGAGAGCTGGGATCCTCAATCTGGTTAACCCCATTTTTTCTTCAACGCTTTCCCCGGCAACCAAACGATCGGTTCTTGCGGCTGCAGCATGCAACAACCCGCGATGAGATGCCGCCCCCATATCTGCGCATTTTCTGTGCGGCTCTTTTTACTATCAATACCTCCAGATCGCCTCCCAGTTTAATGTACAAGGTGGACCATGGGGAAGTAAGGTCAAAGACGGCTGAAGCTGTAACGCTGGCAATCGAATTGAAGTGGGTTGTGGGCGGAAACGAAGTAAAGCCCTGTCGGTGCCCCCGCGTCGGCCGTGACCTTCTTTTGTCGCCGATGACAATATTATGATCTAGAGATATCGTGCTTTGTTGGACAGAATCGGGGTCAACGCCGAGAAATTCTGCAGTTACGTCGGCTTCTGCCTTCTTCCCCCACGTCCTTTGCCTGATGAAAACAAGGAAAAGCAAGTAACGTCGTATCCGCAAGAAGGGAACTGTGCACATCACGCCTCGGCCCAAAAGCCCGGTAACATATCTATCGAGGAGCGGATTGTTGATTCTTCAATAGAATGAGATGCCACCTCACCATTCCTTTCTCATGATGGCGGTGGTAGAGCAGAGCCCAGTTGGTTTGCTGGCAGTAGGCAGTGCATTTGGATAGATGGCGAGACGAAAGATGTGTTTGGGCACGTTGGTGCGAGGTTTTAAACGATCATTAATCTGTAATTCTGCAGCCGTGTACCTACCCGGTTGTATTGTAAATAATAAAATTCTCGTGATTCAAGCCACGTTACTTGCCTTGTGTTTGGTTGGCGGGAGCTCTGTTGTTTCCAGGGGATTATTATTCTTGCATGACATGGCATGAACCAAGGACTGGGGACAAGGCCATCTCCTAACTAGCGTAGAGAGCGCCACTTAAACAACAAGACAAAGTACCTAATCCGAGTTGTTGGATGTTTTATCTCACTCTAGCGCCTCCGACAAGCCCCTTCTTCCCAGTAGATTGGTTACGCTTGATCCCTTTCTTCCAATCATCGATGAGCTCGCACCAGGTTGCTGTGTATGAAGGTACCTTGTATCCTCGTTCCCATCCGCCAGGGTTAGGAGTTGTTGTTTAGGAAACATTCGCAACCGCGGGTGTACTTTAGACGATACGAGCATTAGGAGGACAACACCATCATAGGCATGCGTTGGGCCGATATATTGCGGTGTGTACATCGCACGGAACTGCGCACCTGCAGAATCCTTTAGCTTTTCACACTGGCTAGATAGTGGAGAGATTGAAGGGACGAACAAAGTGCAGCGTTTTGACGCAACCACCAATGTTTCTTCCCGGGTTGACGTATCGATAGGATTAGAATTGGGTGAGTCTGTGTGCTTCCGGATTGGATTGAGGAGGTTTTCTAGGAGGTGCGAGGTAGGGGAGGGAGGGGAGGGGTGTTTGACATAATTTCGGCAGCTAGCTGTGACAGGACAGAGAAAGCTCGAGCCGCAAATACCTAAGGTTGATTTTCTTCCACTAACATAAAAGGGCAGCTTGACCCCGTCGTCCCTTCTTTTCTAGCTTTGCTTGGAGCGTCACTTATCACGAATTATTCCTTCCTTCTATCCAAAATATCCACCCCTTTACCTCCACCGGACTTCGTTTGCTGTGCAAAGGGATCCCATTTCGTACCCTCTCCCACCCATTCGCCCTAACCGCTACACCTTTGGGGGGCTTCAAGGCCTAACGCAACTCGATCCAGCTTCCGAGCTTTCAACTATTTTGTGCAACATCAACTTTTTCCGCCTGTGTTCTCATTACCTCACTACGGCCTTCCACCACAGCAGCAGCGCAACCAACATATCAACATCATACACACGTATACCCGCCATCGGCTAGCACCTACAGCTAGCACGCCAATAATCACAAGCGTATCTTTCGTCTCCCCTTCCCCCGCAGTTAACTAGCACCTTTCGAGTTCCTTTCGAAAAGGGAAAAAAGCCCTCGTCCACACACACACCAGCACCCCACACCCTTTCTAGGGGTCCATAAATATCTACCAGACCACCACTACCCCCTTCCAATACAAAGCAACTTATACGCAACAATGGCAATTCCGGGTTATTGTCACCACTCATTCAAGATCATTAAATCAGAGACGACGCTGCTCCTTTGGAACTGCGGCATGTGCGGTTCAGGCCCACATTGGTTCATATTCGAATGCAAATACTGCAAGTTGAAGACATGCAGACCGTGCGCACATACTGCATAGGCGGATGCGGCAGAAGGACGAATGCGACCAAAAAACGTTCAAACGAAAAATCCATGGAGGCAGTATTTGGACAAAGGTAGGGTGGGGAGGAAGTAGAAGGAGGGTGGGTGGGTGTGGTGATATATTGAGGAACACTGGGCATGTTCGGCGCGTTGCAAGGTGTGGCGGAAAGATAATGCAATGGAGATCCTGGCCTGGCGGATGGTTCTGCGGGACACTATCACCCAACACCATCATCACCACCACTACGGCTATTACTACCACTACCATCTCTCCTCCAGATATCGTCCGTCGTCCTTTCGCCGCGTTCGTTTCTTTTCTTTTTTTTTTGTCTTTTCCTTGTTTTTCTCGGCGTGTGGATATGTTTACACTTTTTGTTCCCCCTAGACTTTTCTTTTTTTCTTACAAAAACTTTCTCGTGGTGTGGGGTACTGGTCAGGCGTTTGTATTGCTATTCTTATGTTTCCAGCTTTTTCTCTATGGTTAATGGGAGCTATGTATTTTAGACGAGTCGCGATTATGGGAGGTGTCTCTTGGGACTTTGAGTTTTTATGCGGGGTTTGAGGAGAGGTTGCGTTTGCTTTGATATACCTGATAGATTGTATTTCTGTTTCGTTTTTCCTTGACGCTTTTTTTTTCCTGGCAGGCTGTTACGTGTGTAATTCGACCATGTTTTTTTTTTCTAGACTTGTTTCAACTTACAGAATTGGGAAGTAGCTTAGGATTCCAGGTAATGCGCTGTATGCGGTATGGTAGGTAAATACAAGCAAAGAGAGTAGGAGATATGGCACTCGTCACTCGCTCACTGACTTACTGTGACTATGATACTAGTCGGTGTGTCATCGTCGATAAATAAATATGCGAAGGTGTGCTATTGTTTGGTAATGTTTGCGGCTGAACGGTTTTGATTATCAAAGTTGAGGCACTTTAGGTATACTATGCAACGAGCGAGATTCACCACCCATCCGCCCCTGGATGCTTGTCATGATCCAAGGCAAGGCCATGGATAGCTGCATTTGCATTTCCAGAACCCTGCAGTCAAGCGAGGGAGGGAAAGGCACATATGACCGTTACCTATCATAAACCGTCATGCATCACAGAAACACGTTGCCGTAACGTTGTCCTACAGCCGCAATTGGAGACGCAGATTGGCCGATCCTCTCCTACAAGACTGGCCTACAGCCTGAGGAACCCCACGACTGATTTCTTTTTTCTAGAAACTCCACCTTGCTTGAGATAAAGTCAAGAGGTAATTTTCGGTTCCGCCCGCCCCCACTGCTGATCGAGGGCGGAACGACATATATTGCAATTACCCGTTCCCTTTTGTGAGCTTTTATACGGATGTCCGAGTGGTTGTGTATGTGTCGGTGAATAGAGGGATCCGTAGAAAAGGGATAGCTTGAAGACTGTACAGTGGTGGAAGTTGGTAGTTTACAATATATCCATCTGTGTCCATCTACCGGACTCTCAGTACTTCTCTCCACCAAAAGTTGACTTACCTCAAGTATAGTACAATACATATCGGATATGATTGTTCCCCGGAAATTCCCATATTCCAATTCCCTCTTCACTTTACCCTAGGGCTACTACTCTGCGTACGAAAAAATTTCCGATCCTATGGTTCGTGTGGCGGGGAGCTGCAGTTTTCTGCATGGTGATCAACCTTCTAGAAAGTTATGTAGGTACCCCGACGTGTTTGTTCGCACCTTGCATTGAGGGGTCGCATCTCATTCAACATATATCTAAGCGTCTTCGATCTTGAGTGCATTTCTGTGCATATAAACCGAGAAACCCCGTTAATAATGCTATTCCCCCTTCCCCCATCTCTTTCGCTTCCCGCGCTGTTTTGATTTTTCTTTGCTAGAAAGGTAGGTATCTATCGTGGTCACATCTGCCGCCAGGCAACCTTTGACGTGGGCTGCAGATGGATGGATGTTCTGGAACAACACGGGTACCTACATGTACATCCACGTATATCTGTGGCTGCTTCTGCTTGAACGGTTCCGTGCATTGCCAGGGATAAAACCCTAATCAACTGGGGGTAACAGCTGTCCGTTCAACAGGTGTACATTCGCCATATCACGAATTAGAAGGATAGCTATAGTGGATAGTTGCATATCAGCAACACGTAATTGTGGTTGGTTGGCATTTCAAAAGTAACGGTATTCGGGTTGGAATAATACCCTCCTCCGTCCCTTCCCCCTTCTCCTCAATCTGTACGTTTCGGTTTGGATGATACTTTACCGCCGTAGATATATGATGTTTCTAAAGGCAGTCATGTCAGCAAATCAAACTAGACTAAAACCAACAGAACCGGCGGCTGTTGGAGTTGGTAGTGAGAAGAGCACTGAGGGAATTTCGACCAAACAAAAGCTAACCTCGGCTTAAACCACAGGAAGTAAAATGGCGGAAGAAAAAACCAACTCTTTTTTTTCAGCGTTGCACACATAGAGTGAAATGAGAACACGCGCGGTATAATGCCCCTATGACGTCCCGAGTGATATACCATGTATCCTTGTTTCCGTCCCGCCCCTCCCGCGGATGTGTTGTACTGATGGAATAACATGAAACACCACTTTCCCCCAGTCAGCGTGGAATCTCAAGATGCGACTGCCGAGCTCTCACCACTCTGGAAACTTCCGAAGCTTTGCGGCAGATTTTAGTCGGATCGCTGGATCGGTGAAAGGATATCACGTCAGCTCCTCTTCTTCGAGCTCTCTCTCTCCGCGTCATTATTGTCTGATGTACCTGAACCCGAAAGCGGAGGAAAGTAATACAGGCGTTATATGTCAAAAACATGGCGTTCGTTCCACAAAACACTTAATTGACAGGGGTGATGAAGGGATAGTAATATTCCGCCAAAAGAATTCCTGGAGCCAGAAGTCGTATACAGCCGCGGGCGGCCTCGGTCGACACAGATTAACCGGTTGCGAATGTAATCGTTTGTGCACGATATAGGTATTCCCGAGGCTCATAATTGTTGTTTCGGAAAAGTGGATACGTATTCGTGCTCGGGAACTTCTTGTCTCGTACTGGGGCTGAAGTGTCAGTCAATTCCATGCGGGTAAGAAAGAAGGAAAGCATCTGCAGTAGCATTAATGGGTCTCATCTAGGAAGCTGCAAAGCTGTACGCTTCGAGAAGTCGGAAGCCATGCGTGGCATCAAAAGGGCAGCATGCAGCATCGCAGTCGAGCAAGACACAACCAAATCTCAACTAAAATTGATAAAGCTATGTGTTTTCGAAGGACTTTTCTCTCGCTTGGTCATGGACTGGGGTGAGAGGAAGCCCGCTGAAGGTGGATGTAAATGAGGACATGGAGAAGTGTGATAGTGGAAATCGGGTAGAGAATCTATTGCATGTCGACGTCCTTCAACAAGCTTAAGTGCAGTACGCCCATCATGATCAAAAGAGAGAACCAGGAAGATTCCAACTATAATTATAACTGCACGGACAATAAATCGATCTCCTGTCAATCAATCGATCGGCAATCTCACTTCTTCGTCTCGATCGATTCATTATTCAAGATCCGGATCCATGAAACGCGATGGCTCCATTGAACACAGAAATATTAAGAAACAAGAAAACATTATAGATAAAGCTCCCTAAAACGCAGTGAAATCAACCTCCACAATTTCTCACACTCTCTTTACTTCTCCACTCTGGCGCACTTTCCATGAACCTTGTTAGCTGCTGAGACAACAAGTTGTAGGTCAAGACCATCTTTTGCACTTCCTTGGATTTCACCAACCCAATCAGTCGAATCAAAATTTTTCCTTGAATTCAATACTAGAGATAAAGCCGTGACATTCCCAGGTGCACGGTCGGGTCCTAAATAAGATACAGTAGAGTCCATGTCATGAATTGGAAATCAACGTTGACCAGTATCACCCCTCCATGGATTCCCTCAGCCTTCTACCAATTCAAGCCACATATATTTCATAGTCTCGATTAGCCACTGAAGCAGCAAATTGTGGAGGTTGAAGCTACCTTTTGCACTTACTAGTCCCATTCGGTTTCTTCGAGCATGCGCAGGGCATTTAGCTGTCCTATCCATGAACTCCTTTGTCTTCAAGGCCTCGACACTAATTAGAACCAAACTAGCGATGGGTTTTCCAATACTGCAGATCAACAATCAGAAATCTGCTCGACCCCCACGTTTGGTAGAGAGTGCGCACCAATTTCGTGTGTCTATGGAATATACAGTGGGTGGCTAAAAGTATTGAGTAATTATAAGGGGACAATAAGCGTCTTATAATTTGAATTCACCCAACTTCGGTCACTATAAATAATTATGCATCATCTGAAGACTTATTTCATGGCTCCCGGTGGAAAATGTACAAGTATGATTCTTGGTGTGAGAACTTACAGCATGTGGTATAGTTTCTGCCGACTGACAACAGCAACACACAGCTCAGGGGCCAAGATCACCATGGTAAGAATGAAACACAATGAGCTCATCTGTGTTCTGTACTCTGAATACAAATTTTTGTATTGATTGGTGCAGTCAATTACTCTGCCGCTTATTGTCCCCTTACTCAATGTTTTTAGCCACCCGCTGTATAGTACTCGATACCAGGGGAAAGTAGAGCAATGCAGGCACCACCGCCTATGTATCTTTTTGTGACTCTGGCAACGAAGAGGTACTTCAGATACTTTCCCCCTATACCGAGTAAGTTGTGGTAGACAGCTAAAAGTACTATAGTCATTTCTACCGGTGTTGGTATTAACCGCAGTGAATGACCAATAAGGAGTTGCTAGATACAGCTTCCATCGAGATGAGAGGTTGCTGGAGTTGATACTACTTTCAACGAACATGACTACATTGAATGCTTTCCCCATGTGCCTACCTTTACAGAAGCAGAATACTCGTTCGAGTGCTAAACCGTGACTCACTCCGAAACTCATTGGACTCTTTGAAAGCCCGTGGACCTTCCCAAATACAAGAAACTCTAACCGATTCCACATCTGATCGTCATGGAAGCCGTCTTGTGTTTGTACAAACCTCCAACGACTTCCTTCTAGCATCTTCACTCTCCATCAAACATGTCACACCAAAACTTCCACCACTCCTTCCCCCCACCTCCTCCGTATTATATCCAAACACAATGCCAGATGACCCCTCCATCCAGCACCCTCACCACCATAATCCCCCTGACTGCCCAGCTCTACGTCGACACAATTCCCATCCTTCCCACCCACCGGAAACCCACCACAACATCCATCTGTAACACAATAACATTCTGGGGACGTCTCACACCCACACCAAATCTTCACCCTGGGATCGTCAACACCCTCGAAGACCTCGTGGTCGGGAAGTTCGCAGATGTCATTTACATCCTCCGTAACCCCCTCCCCCTTGTGTATGTATGTATGATACTAAGGGAGGACAGTGGAAATAAATGCGCACCGGAACCGACAACGGACTCCGCAGGCAGCGGCGGTGCTGCATCACGCGGCGGGATTATTGAAGGTGCCAGAGGTTAGGAAGAAAATGACGGTTGAGAAGAATCCGAATCTTATTGAGTATCCATCCCCCCATCCCCCCATCCCCCCGGTGGTAAGTACTGATGATGGGGAACAGTGATAAATTTGGGAGAGCTACAAAGGGAATGCGGTTCCATATATTCTCGCAGTTGCTGGAGACTTATGTTGGTGTTCTTGGGATTGCGGAAGGGTTTTGGGGGGTTAAGATGGTGGAGATGAGGAGGGAGGGGTTGGTTGCGTAGTTTCGTGGTGGTTTTGGGGTTGGGATTGGGGTGGTAGATGAAATAATAACAGACCTGAATGCAGATGCATCTAATTATACGGATAGAGCATCGTAGAATCGCCGGATAACAGTCACATGTGAAAGGGCGATCGCTATTTTGAGTAGTTATATGGATTATCTCGAAGGCGGAATGTAACTAATGTTGGCTGGTCCTCTAGATCTAAGTACACACGGTGACCTCGTGCCCGGAGTTTGATGCTCACCTATAGCTACAGATATCTGGTTTATGAGATCGGGTTCGTGGAAATTGATGGCACCTATATAATGAACTTATGTATCTTCAGCAGCATGGTTCAAAAATTTGGAACATGAGCACGCACTCGGCGTTCTTTAGACCTCTTGTGTTACTTTGTATGTACGATTTAGCACGCTCTTCGTCATATTCATGTCCTAGCGCTACCTCCACAGCGAAGAACGGATGATCAGGCGCAGATCAAAGATCTAAAATGATCCGTCGGGGTACCTAAAGCGAGCTACCCCGACACAATCAGCAAGGCTATTGATTGATTGGTTGATAACTCATGTTTTTTGTTGGGCTGTGAAGCTTTCATGACTTGACTAGGTCCCAAAAAATCAACAGCCGTAATTCCCGAGGCTTTCCAGGTCCCCCAACAAAAGTTGCCGCCATCCCATAGTTGCTTTCTTGGACCTTGAGCGCGGTCATGTCATGCTCGGGGGAAGGAATGGAGATCGTGACACGTGAAGAGAGGTTGTTTTCGCGGTAATTAACGCTATTGTGACAGTGCATTAGTGTGTTTCTTAGATCGGAGCTAAAAAGCTTAAAGGTCAAACTTGCATTGTTGGGAGATATAAAGGAGACTTGAACTCCAAAGAAGATGCGTACTTCTGGAGCTGAAGTAACTGATGAAGCTTTCAGTGACACTCAAGGGGTAAATATCAGTTCAATATTATGATGTCATAAAGCTTGATTGTGACGATATCTATGTCGAAGTCTGTGGTCTATATACAGCCTGCCATACAGTCTAGAACTCTCATGATTATGCACCTTTGTATATCCTCGTATTATCATACACGTCTCAGGTTCTCATACAAGTCATGATTATGCAAGATCTCATACACGATGTATATATGCAACATCTTGATCATGGATAGAATTAATCCTAGATACCAGCAGTCTAGACGATACATAAGTGCAGATACGCAAATGGCTCCCACAAATGAGTGAATCCACCTCAACTTCGACACCAGCGGTCCAAAACCCAGACCGAATCCGACATATCTTCGTCCTTGCCCCGTCACTAAACAAACTAGATAAATAACTCCAGCATCAACAGCCTATCTAGCTCAAATCAATACTCACCCCACCACAGTCCTTCTAAACGTATAGCCCGACTGGCTGGCAACTTGCAATTGATCTATAAGCACAACCTTCTCTTCTAGATCCCCTTTCATTCCCGCATCACAACGCGAACGAGGCCATGGTCAGCTATATCTGGATTTTTCGGGCCGCCGCGCCCAATCATACGTACACACCATCTGACATTCCAAATCTCCGCTTCCTTCGTCTGTCCCAGAATTTTTCGTAGAAATTTTATCCGAACCACTGATAAGCCGTTTTCGTGCATAAGAATCGGCGGAAGAATCGGCGGAAGAATCGGCGGAAGAAGTTACCGTCGCGTCTGGGTCGTAAGTGGAATAATAACAGGTGATGGCACACGACACCCGTCTCGATCTTTACCTAGGCCCCGAGGATTTGTTTTTTGTTTTTTTTTTGTTTTAATCATACTGTATTCACTCTATATAGAGTATAACAAAACCCAAATCCCCTCCGCCTCCAGCTACCGTAGGTGGCGAAGCTCCACTCCCACTACCCATCGTCCCCTCTACCAAGGACGGTGGTTGGTGGGAATGAGAAAGCAACCGAGTAACCAGGTATTGATCTGCATGTCATATTTCATCTTTTAACCATTGACAGATGTTTGAATCCCAGGCATAGCACTTTTACTACTTACTCGAACACGAACTCAAAGATAATCCTAAAAACTACCCGTATACGTATCCCCTATGTGTAATATGTAGAAAATATGAATTAACACAACATACAAAGAAAAGAAAGTAAGACAAAACACATCAATAAGACATTACATTATACGTTGTTTCATAAAACGGGTCGGGATCGCTAAAAGTACAAACCCACCACACTAACTTTTCATATCGTAAAAAACACACATCACAACTCATCTCTCAAATCTTCAATCGCGGGTGGCTTAAAACCCGTCTTCCACAATTCCTGGAATGCAATATCAAATCGTGCACCCATCAACCACGCCGCGAAAATCTACCAATCTTTGGTTAGGGTGTTTTCGGTCAATGGAGAGGAAGTGCTAACCATCAGAGACGAGATTCCAACCAACATCACTACCACAGCACCAACGAGTAACATCATCTCTTTTCGGTTTGCAGCTGCCTCCTCCGGTGTCTCACCGGTTTGTTGCATTTGTCGCTGCTGTGCAATCACCGCTGGGTTTTGAGGTGTTGGGAAAACGTTTTCGATCCATTGTTCCACCTGAGGGTCCAAATCAGTATAATTGGGATAATTGGAGAGAGAGAATAGACTAACCTTTCCGCAAGCAACACTGATCTTCAAGAAGTTGGGGTCTTTAGGAGTATTCTTCTCGTGAATTATCCGCAGGTACTTCTTAAAGATCTGGCTGACGGATCTCAAATTTCCAGTTTCTAACATCAACTGACAAGCCTCTCCCTTGGTGATTTTGACGTTCTTTTGGAAAACCTCCTTATTTCTGAACACCAATGCCAGTGTTGCGATTGCCATCACCTGCGGGATGGCTGCAAAGTTGAACACACTCTGGTCCTTCATCCCAGCAAGGTAGAAAAGACAATCATCTGCATGTCTCAGTGCATCCAATACCATCTCACTGATACAGTTGAGCGCCGCCTCCTCGTTCTCGGGGTTTGTAAAATCAGACAATTTCTCCGCGTACTTTGTCCAGATCTCTTTTGGCCAGAAAGCGCGGCCGTCGTCCAGGTCCTCGCGGAAGTCTCGGATGATGTTAGTTTTCTGTAGAAACAAACCCATTGAGTTAGAGAGGTAATCCCTCTCCAACAAAATAGGATTGGCCTTTTCGGAGGCAATAAACAATCTCGTCAACCCCTCACCCACAAGTCCAGCGACGTAGTGACAGTACAGATCATAGTCTGCAATCGTCTTGACTCCATTCGTATTGTGTTCCTCATCGCCAGCATAATCTGCCATTCCGTCGCCCATCTTCTTGGTAATATCCTTAATAATCACCCTATGTTCCTCCGGGATTTTCTGAAACTCGGTGATGACCACATGGAACTCACGAAGGAGAGGCGCATCCTTCTCGTTTGGTCCACTTCCGGTAAACGTCCAACCGTCCTGATCAAGAAGCTGGTCGAAACCGCGGAGGAGCGGTTCTTTGGTAACGAAAGGGATTGTCATATCATCCTCTATAGTATCGAGACCGCGAAGGATGAGATAAAACAGCGAAACGGAAACGCATAACTCGGGACACAGCTCCTGGATAACAGCGCTGAAAGACCGCGACGTCATATCCAGGAATTCGAAGCACCGGCGAAGTGACGCAGTTTCCTTCTCGGGATTGCGCTCATGTAGGGGATTGTGCCAAACTTTCCTAAACACCGCAAAAAAAAAAAGTTAACAAATTATTGTTGGAAAAGTTATGCGAGTCGCATTTTGGGAAAAAGGGGGAGGGGGAAGGGAGAAGAAATTTACCATTGTATGATAGCCCTCAATTGACTCGGATGGAAAGCATAGTAGACGAGTTCAGAAGCCTTCATAATTGCGGAATAAAACAAAAAGCGGGAGTCGAGATTGAAGGGGGAAAGGAGGAGGAGGATGAGAGAGAGACGTTGTTTGTATGGGTAAGCTTCGTAAGAACTCAAAAGGGAGGGAACGGCCGAGCCGCTAACTGGGCATAAATATAAGCATGGATCTCGGCTGCCAACAGCCCGTGCGAGCGACTTCTACGAGTCAGCTGGCACAACTGAGCTGAACGACAAACGGAGAGACTCGGGATACATTATCAGTAGCCAACCGCAACACCACAGCTTTTCGCGGGACCTGTATATATCTGCGGATGCACACATAAAAAAGGGTAGATCATGGAGGAGAGCTAAGATCTGTCGCAACTTGGGTGTAGATGAGATGTACGACACCGCGCTGTAGGACAGTTCCTGCATTCAATAGTAAATGCAAATGCATATGCAATGCATAAAATCCAATCAACCAGCCAACCAGAGGGGTGTTTCGTTTGTTTGTACGAGCACAATGATACAAGCTTGATTCAACTATCATACTTAGTCATCACATGCTAACTATTACACATATAGACTTCTCATATTAAGAACGTTGACTGGGAAATATATCGCTAAAGACCACAGTGAAATGAGGAAATACCTGGCCGATCACCCCCGGAAAACGGTAGTGATAAGGGTAAAGGCAAAGCGAAAGAGAAGGACGATTTGGACATTCAAACTATGAAGGTAAGTACAGCGAGGAGTAGTTGGTGATAGGCTCTATCACCTAGGTATCTGAAGCAAGTTAATACGTCTTAACTATTCGTGATTCGTGCATCACGACCTACCTAGGTCCCGAGATTTCGAAACACTCGCCCTAAGTAGTCCATCTTATAATCTCGCCGCGCTGAATATCCAGCGTCATTGGTATCATTCTAGAAACTTCAACCCACAGCAGCTCCTTCGTGTTTGATCACATATTCTCTTTCCTCTGACAATATCGACATGCCAGAGCTCACATCTGTTCATACAGTTCCTGTTATTTGAACATTGATGTTGTTCCATCTCGGTGTGTTCATAGTGATTAAGATGGTTTCCTCGAGAGATGGGCCTTTGGTCCGCACACCGGGCAAGTGGCACCGTATGTTGATCTTCTTTGTCCACTTGGTATCTACAAGAGTACTCTAGACGGTCGTCTGACGCCGCCGCACGACTGGATTGCAATTGGACGATGTTGGAGAGCAGTAAGATGACACGCCGCTCCTAGATACTAGGCAGCCAATCTATCTAAGCCAATATTTGGCACTGGAAAGCCCCGACCAAATTCCTTCCATATGTCCGGGCCTTGGGAAAAAAGAAATATGGAAGAAATCGGAATGCTTTGCTGGGACCACAGTTTGCTGCAGCTGGAACGTATATCTCTCATATCCCATCCTATCACATTACACAGATTTCTTCTACCCAAGCACTTATCCCATGATGCGAACTTTAGTAACATAATAAATCAACCATTACCACTACCACTATCCAAAATTCCCGGCATCTATCTTGAGCTCACCCTCCAATATTGTGAAGAGAGTTACAGAGAAAGCTGTGGGATCCTGATCAATTACAACTGTATGCAAGCAATAATTCATGACCATACAATATGCAATATACATACTTAAGTGTGTATATGTTTTCGTTGGTCGATAACGACAACGTGGTCAAGAATCAAGATTCCGATATAAATTTGCATGGAAACAGACATTAACTACACCCAGACATGAAAATCAAGACGGGGCACAACCATTATCAGGATTAACTTGAGATCTGAAATGATGAATACTTGGGTGTTCTTATACTTCTCTTGCTTGGAAAAATTGCTCCGGCTATTTGACCAAACTATTGATTAATAGTTCATTCTCATGGTACCCTATATCCATGGGATCAGGCCGTCATGCACTTAACGCCCTTAACACCCTCCCCCCCAGAGAGCAGATGGGTATAACAAATGCTAGTAAAACTTTTCGTCTAAATCTCCCATCTCCAACCAAACAAATAAACTTTGAAATAAACATGCTAACACAATGCAAAACTGCAGAAGATTATTCAGAATGCTCTGCTGCAACAAATACCGGCGTTCCTAAGTCGACGATTGAATTGATGGTGTTATCGATTATCTGTAGTCAATCCCAGTCGACAGTGCGATATTTACAGTTACAATATGAATGAATTAACTTCCTCACTAACACTAGCTGTAGGTAATCCCATCACCTCATCTTACTGGGGCATGCAGCAACATAATCGTGTGCTTTAATTAGAGCCTAAAGACTGTTTATCAGCCTAGAACTGTCAAGGTATAACCAATGACTGGGATATACCTGTACGAGTTGATGGTGTCTGAATCCCGTGACTTTCTAGAACTTTGACCGGTTTGATAAAATAATTACTTCTTCAAAGACTACCCAGGCCGAGCCCTTAGTGAAGTTCCTCGGACGGAGAAAGGTAGAGAACTTCGATCGGGCTGTCGACGTCTTTGGCGTGATAAATCTGGGCCGTCTCAAATGGTGGGGTTATAAAGATATGGTATAATATGTTGAACCCTGGGCCTGTAGCAATTAGCTGTGTACATACGTGAATTAACGGGTGAAATATACCAATTATTTTCTTTTTGGGAAGGTTCATTCGAAAATCCAAAATAATGTACTCTTTGAGTCTAAGATTGAAATATGATCCATTAGGAAGAAACCGCCAAACGTGTTCGTCTAAAGCTCCAGAATCGTATACGATCTCAATGCCCCAATTATACTTCGGTATGATTAAACCAACGGAATGCTTAGCTCTTTCAAGCGAGTGACATAAATATACCCATCTAGAATTAAATAGAGGGATCGATACAATTCAAAATAGATATGTGCCTCTTTCAGGCAGGGTAAACCTGCAGGTCCCAACCTGTAGACGGAACCCCGAAGTTGTATTGGATTCATTGTTTTGATCAATTGAAACATAGATTCTTGATACTTTCACAATGTGGTGCTCCGTCCACAGGAGTTAATAGAATCCGATAAAACCTTCAAAGTTTACATAGACATCAGCGTAAAGGCTTCGTGGGACGCTAGGAATAGTGCTGTATACCAGTAGAGCCAAAGTAGGTGCTCATCCTGGAATTCGAAACAAGATATCCTCCTTGATCTTCCGGGGGTCGCGAGTGATGGTATATGAAGAGCATACTATTCGAAGGGGTTACGCATCCCTATCTACCTTGAGGTTGACTTTCCGAACTCATCCGAGATTGAAACATGGAGACTGGAAGTGGAGTGGTAGATCCTGATCCCTTGGTGGCGGTGGAGAAGTGATGGGTGCGTTGGGAGTGATGCAAAGGGTACTTGTGAAGTATTTCGGCAAGAAATTTGTCAACTATGGTAGTGGTCGTAGTGAAGAAACGGAGATCTGGTGAAATCTGGGGATAAAGATAAGCTCCAGCACTTAACTTGCCGGAGTATGTACTAAGTACTTAGGGTGCGTGCCTAGGCCAAGCCCGCAGCTGCACCGTTGGTAGGTCTCCTATCACATACTATACTCAGGTACTTTACGGGTATGTGTGGAATACATTGCAAATGGGCATCCGTTGTACAGTTCCTGCATTCAACAGCGAATGCAAATGCACATGCAAAGCAAGACTATCTGCACGAAATCCATCCAACCAGCCAATCGGAGGGTGTTTCATTGTTTGTACAAGCACAATGCGAGAATGTTTCATCAACAATCACACTTACTCAGTCACCGCCTACTAACTATTAGACACAGAACTCAGGCCAACCCGAACCATCTCTCAGACCAAACTTTCATTACGCTGCCGGCCAGTCCTCGATATAGAATTCCGTCATGACTTCCCTGTCATTTCCCTCAATAGGACGTGCTTCCACATCATACAGCGTTCGCTCGACATATTTTAAACGTCCCTTCGTATCTACCAGAATAACTGTCTGTTGAGTGGTTCCATACAATCTGGGCGACTTTCGCCACCGTTCTAGATTTTGTTCGCTCATTGGTGGCATTGCCGGGGTGGTGGGAGTTGTACAGAGGTGATCTACCGTGGATGAACCAGTGCTAGTATCCACAACTATGCTCCGATTATGTGGTTGCTTTCCGTTGATGTATTCAGGAACCGGCGGTACATTCTCGGGTTTGATCTTTGGATCTGGTGAGTGCGCTCTTTGGCCATTGGGTGTAGTTGCATGTTCTGCCGCAGCGTCGAATGCAGGAATGAAGATTGACAGCATGAGAGCGTCCATCTCAGTCTCGTACGTGTCGTCGCTCTTGATCAATGGCAGAGTGTTGTGGCTCAAGACCGCAAAACATTGTTCCAACAGCTCCTCTTCTGATATGTTCTCCTCTACCGCCATCTTCACTGCTTCCGATAGCAGCTTCTCCCCAAGCTTAACCTTCGGCCATGGATCATCAAACAGCGAATTGCTCAATCCGTGCGTTTCGCTTTTCGTACCCCCCACCCAATGCGTCGCAATTTCAACGCCGTCGTCGCGATATAGAGTTCGATTGGAGATGATCGCAAGTTCTTCGAGGTTCTCACCTCCGGGTCTGAGGGTTCCACAAAGCATCGAGAAACCACCGACGCCCTTCATTTCGCCAGTCTCTAGAACCCTGTGGATCCATGTTTTCGTGGGGGTCGTAACGGGGTCGGGAGAAGTTAGGAACAAAGTAATCATAGCTCCTCGCGATTTCTCGCCAATTGCTGCGGCCGAAGATTCCTCACGGAAGTTGGTCAAGATGGCCAGGCGGCCGTTTTTCGAAACGCCTAACCAAGTTCCTAGGAAGTACAGCGTTCACTCGTTAGTCGAAATTCCCGAGACAAAAATAAAGCAGTGGATCAGCCGGTGGGTTCTCACCATGTTCGGGTCGAGCAAGGTCACGACCAGAGAAAACTTTCTCGTGTGGGGCTTCCCAGTAGGCGGCTCGTTGGGTTGGTCGGTGAAGAAACTCCTGTAGAACGGACAACGCGCCAGATGGTCAGCAGCAGTGACAAGTAGTCATGTGTGCATGTAGGCTAGTTGTAGTGAAGCAATTAGGGCGAAGAGCGAAGACTGACATCTCTATTCGATAGAAGGATGAGAGGATAATTTGGGTGAGTAGTGGAGTATATAAGTATACACATTTTTTGCGTTTGAATGGTCTTTTTTCTGGCCTGTTTCTTTTGTGTGCTTTCTTTCAGGTGGTGTTGTAACAATCGTGAGCACATGTATACTTTAAATACTTCTGAAGTTGATCTCTGCCAACACAGCAAGCAGTAGCAACAGCAAACACAGAATCACCAGCAAGTTACTTCACCGTGACGAAGAAAGTGGTCAGATTGGCCTGAGCATGGCTGATAATAAATCTCTGCTCTTCTGTAAACAATTTTGCTTTAGAAGTGGTACGATGCATTTGTGGTGGCGAGAAAGAGAGCGGGGTTTGTTAGGGGAGGGCCCATAGTTATGAGGATCTTATAACCTCGTTCTTCGTCTCCCAGGCCTGTCTAAATGCTCAGAATATCGCTCGGCGGATCTCGCAGTCTCAGTCAATGTCCCTTTCTCGATCGGTCTGTCGGATCTGTAAGTTCCCGCAAGCCATGCTGGAATGTGAGCTACCGACACATATTTATCCTAACCGACTTCTCGAGGCTGTTGATGATTGATTGCTTGTTTGGACAGCTGGAGAGCATCTTGTGGGTTGTGGGCGAGTCTGGATTCACGACGGTTCTAAATTTTGACCAACCCGGATACACTTGTAGAGATGTATGTGCTACCCCTCGACATCCTTCTTTTTGTGATGATTCGTCGTATCTAACGAAGAAATACACGCAAAAAGGCACCCCACGGTATAATTCCTGCCACCTGGTGCGTGGCTGCGGGGCAAACAGAGGAGTGAATGGTTTGGGCCCACGTCACGGGTTTGGCGTCGTATGATAGCCCCTCCTTCCTTCTCAGACAAAGGGTTGGATACCGCCATACAACATCCCCGGCATAGGTACGTGAGTGAGATACAAACTATAGTACATGCAAACTGAACCCCGCTCAGTTCCATTCTTCAACGACTCCTCTTTCTCACTATTATTGCCCCTTTTCCCCGACTCTTTCATCCAACTTCATCAATCGTCCCCTCCGGTAGTCTTCGACGCTTATCGCTATTCACACCTCAAGCTGTCCAAGCTGTTAGCTCCTGCCGTCATACCCGACGCGTACATCCAGCCTCTTTATATCGTTACCGCATCAAACCCGACTCGATTTCCATCATTTCACACTTCACCTCATATCAGAAATCATCATGTTCGATCTATTTGCTAAGCTCCTCTGGTGAGACGACTTTCTTGCGGCGTCGCGCCTCTGTTTCCCGAGCGGTAGAAGTACCTCAGTTAGCTAACGCCTGTCCACTCGTAGCTCCATTGCTACCTTCGCATTCCCCATCTTCGCATCTTATAAAGCGCTCAAAGCCAACGATCCGGCACAGCTGACACCATGGTTGATGTACTGGGTGGTTCTTGCCTGCACACTCTGCGTTGAGTCCTGGGTCGGTTGGGCCGTTTCATGGTAATTCCATCCTCCGTCCCCTCTCCATCTCTTCCCATACTTACAGTGCTCTTTCAGGATTCCCTTCTATCAAGATATCCGCGCCTGTTTCATGCTCTGGCTCGTCCTCCCCCAGACCCAAGGCGCGACCAAACTTTACTTCGAATACGTACACCCGACTCTGAACAAACACGAATCCGAGATTGAGGAGTTCATTGCACGAACCCACGACCAGGCAAAAGCGGCGGGGGCAGAATATGTTCAACGCCTCATTGAGATGGCTAAACAAGCACTCTTTGGGGCACTTCCCCAAGCGGCATCAGTAGCCGAGCGTCCTTCGACCCCCGCCCGCACGACGCCGCAAGTTTTGCACGACACCTTTTCTCACGCTGGCAGGTGCCTCCACTCACTCCGTACGCCCCGCAGATGGCAACGGATTTTTACAACTTTCTTTCTACCGCACTACAGCAGCAGCCTGGGGGCGGACCGATCACCGGTGGCCTTATCCCTGCCCATGTCAAGAGCCCGGCCGATAAGGCGCGTTTTATTGAGTTGCAGAGACAGAGGTTGAAGACGGTTATGGCAGCGTTGGAGAGCGAGATGGAGTCGATTCAGGGCGGGGCCATGGGAGATGCGATGAGCGACACTGCTGCAGCCAGTGCCGATGAGGATTCGGGCACGGGAGGCCTGTTCAAGAGTTATAGTCAGGGACACTTGTCGACTTACGAAGGAGACTTTGATCACGTTTCTATGGCGGATGCTACTGCTGCGGCGCCTGCACCAGCGACCACCGGTGGAATGTGGTTTTGGGGTTGGGGAGGAAAGGCTCAGGCTCAGGCTGCTGCCCCTGCGAAGCCGCATGATGAATAGACAGGACCAAATGGTACCTGTTGGCTAGGGGGAGAAGTTATGGGAGTTGTGATTCTTTATTTTGTTTTCTGAACGGGGGGAAGTCTGGGGACGAGAGTTGGGGGGAAGACAAGAAGGTTTATTGTAGAGACAGACGATGTTGAGCCTTTTAGGCTCATTTCGCTCTTGCGCTCCTTTCTTTGTCTGCTGAGATTTTTGGCTGCTGCCCTCTGGTTTTGTGTGTAGTTGTTTGAGCGCGCCGATTATTCAGTTGGTTTGGGATCCTCCCCGGGTTTGGTTGGGGTTTGAAATGGATGAATTTTTTTAGAATTTGGGTGCCATCTTTTACGTACAGTTACATTTTCCCTACTGCAGGGACCCCCTCCCCTGCTGAGGATTGTCGATGACGTAGATCTAGTCTAAACATCGGCATCGTGTGACTCTGGTTGACATATTTATCCGATCCAATTCTCCGGGTACATGCAAGATGTAGATGGCGTCACGAGTTTTAGCTGTACGTGGTGGAGATGCTTGCGGGTGAGAATGTTGCGAGCATGCGGTGCTCCAAGAAGTTTTGTGTCTGGCATTGTTTCTCGGGCGATAAACGCAAGTCTTTATCTATCACTGGGTTGGCCTGTTTTGGAATCTGCTGGTCCGCCGCAGCCGCCCAGATATTGGTGATTTCCTGTATCAAACCCCTCCCCGTTAATTGTTGTGTGTGCATGACTGGTACAATATGGAAGCTATGGGTTTTGTACCATAATGGTATAGTCAGGATAGTTGGGAATTTTGAAGCTGTGCTAGATGAATTCGAAGATTGGTGACATTAACCTAAGCCAGCATATATAGAACAATGCTGTTTAAGTACTATGACGAACCATGAGATTTGATCTTCTGTATGGTGTCGTCATCCGCCTTAGGCAAAACAAACATTGGCTGCTTGTACATATATTTAACACATTCCCGACAATTGGGGATTGTACGACCCTTTCCCTGGAAGGCAGTTAGATGGTGAGATTTCTCATAACTCCTGGTATGATTTTCGACTCCACTGCTTGTCCAAAAATTCTACAAACCTTCTCTCGTTCCCACGTAGAACCTAATTATCTTCGTCATCTTTGGGGCAGTTTTGAATCCGCGTTGGTACAATGACAATTCGGTGTGGAAGGCGGGGTCGAGCTTTGGGATTTGATTGCTTAATGTGGTTTTCTTCGCCTGTGGGTACGTCTAGTAGTTCAACATTGGTTTGACTCTCTAGACGCCAGTTGTCGGACCCCTCCCCCCTCAGGCAATCTGTGACACTGTTAGCTGGGACATCTTGTCAACTCAAGCCGAAATGGCACCAGTATCCTCATTGAGTGCAGAGTAACGCAGGTAGCATAGCAATATAAGCCGTTGTTAGTTGGGATACATGACGACATGTGCGTTTCAAGGTTGAGACTGAAAATATAGTTTTGCGGCTCTCTGTAACTAGGCTCGGCTGAACGTCCCGTGCATTTAAACCGCAACCCCACCCAACATGTCTTACTCCAGCAAGCTGTCCTCCCGGAGATTTACACAACGTGCTCAACTTTCCTGCAGTTAACCCAATACCCCCTGATCCACGGATACAAACCCACCAATTCTCGACATGGGTCAGCCATCCTAAGGGTACGCCGAATTCACGATAGTGCGCTCCGAAATCGAGATTTTACTGTCCACACTCCGACAAGGATATTTCCTTTGAGCGCTAGATATCTTTAGATATCTTCCTTGGCGTAGATATCTGCCACATTTCGCCGGACCTAAGGGCGCGCATCTGACCGGGCTCACTTCGGAACACGATATTGCGGACGACCCTTCAGGCTGGGGGGCTTTACATGTGAATTGGGTGGGAGGATTCTTGTGTGAGGTGGGGTAAGAAAGCTACTAAAGGCCATGATGATGTAACTCGTACAACCTCCGGGAAGGTACAGGTCTCTCTGTGCAGAAGAAAGAATGTGTTGACTGAGGGGCACCATTACCGATGGAGCACAAACGAGCCTACAACTTCATCATAGAAGCATGGATATAACTCTACGGGATCCAGAAATGATACATCTTAGCCATACACATATACGCAAAGCATATAACCAAAACCCCATTCGTGGGGGTTGGCCCGTGACGCTCCTGAAAATATAGGCAGGGTATACGGCCACAATGCTATGGGTTTGAATCCCAGTCAGTGTGAAGGGGACGAAGGGTAGTGGGTGGGGAAATCTGCCATCTAGCTGGCTTGCCCAGAGGTGGAGGGAATATGGGCTCTGTCATACTCTACTTAGAGCTTAGAGTGCATACAGTATGAATAAAACAAAAAAACAAAAACCCCATACGCCAAGAGGATCAAACCCAATTTACCTTTTTTTTAAGAAACATAAATCACGTACTGTCACACCGCATAATTCCCATGATCATGACTAGCTATTGCATTTATGTATGTACTCTACATAGACTCTAACTAACCACATATATGGGGCGCTCTAAAGCCTCATTTGGGTGTCTAGCGATTTGTTTGTTTGTAATCATATTGTATTCGGCCGCTTGCGGCCATGTCATAATCCTAATCCTAGATACTTCCACAGCCAAAGCTGCTTCCAAGTCATATCTCCCGATCTCCTTCCACCAGCGATGCAGCATAGTTCCCTGGACTAAACTCTACGAACCCTCCCTTCCTCCCTCCCTTCCTTCCACCCATCTAATTTCGCAGCTCCACACTCATGACGGTGGTGGGTGGTGGGGCAGACTACAGCACCATGCGTAATCCCTCTGGCGTATTCGGCCGAGACGCTCGCTTCCTATGTAAACCCTTCATATTAGACTTTGTACCGAACCCGAATGACGAGAGGCAACCCACAAAATATCCCGATCTTGATCCTATATCTATAATCCGCAGGTCGACGACCGCCCACTCCGGACATCTTACAGAAACCAGCGGTTTGGAGAAAAGTTTAACCAGGCCGCGCCTGGCTGGATTGTTACGACGAGGATGAGGAATTCCATCATATCTCTTGTATCTCGATATCAGGCTGCACGTATAGGTAGGTTACTATAAAACTACCTCGAAATACCAAGAAAATTTCCCATACTCGTACACCCGAGTAAGTTTGAAAGACCTCGGGACTTATCGGAGGACAGGGAACTCATTACAGTTATACGTGTCTTTTATACAGAGTTTGCATAAAACAAATGGTTTCGTGGTGTAGTTGGTTATCACATTTGTCTAACACACAAAAGGTCCCCAGATCGAGCCTGGGCGAAATCATTATTATTATTTTTTGGTCAATTCGAAGCATGTACCACAGAAGAAAACAATCGATTGTCTTGTCATTCCATGAATCTTCATCAACATATCAAGTACTTCCAGATCTGACCATTCCAGTTAGATGATTGTACTGTATAGTAGAGCAACCTATAACAATGAAATGAGTTGAATTTCCGCTCGAAGCACATCAAGTACCTAGAAATCTCTCTACCTATCTATCCAAGGTATCATACAATCTCAACGTATCCACCACCAGAACCTCCCCTCCTCTCCTACAACCCTCTTCACCCCACCCCTCCCAAATCTAATCATACCCCAACCTCCCAACAACCGCACTCCAAAACTCCTCCACAATCTCCTTCTGCCCACTCGGCGCCGCTCTAACCGCCAAATACCTCCTCCCATCCACCGTCGGCGACCAATTCCCAGGATTCCCATCCACCACGATCCCTCCCGCCTCTGTAAGCACCAACCACCCCGCCGCAACATCCCAAGCCCACGGTCCACCCTCCCAATACAAATCCACCTGTCCCGCCGCAACCGCACAAAACGATAACGCGGCGCTACCAAGGCTACGTATCGAGTGTACCATCTTCCCACCATCCTCTGTCGCCCCGGCGAGCTTTGTGAACGTCTTGTGCTTGACGGTGAAGTTCTCGCCGGTGCGGTCGTATCCCCATTCTACTGCTATCAGGGCGCTGCGGAGGCCGGTGAGCGGCTCTGGGTAGGATTTACGCGGGAGGCGGATTTTGCGGGGGGCGATGGGGGCGGGGGAGGAGGGAGAGTCTGTGCGGACAGGCATGGTGAGGAAGGAACCTTGGTTTTTGATCGCCGTGTACATGTGTGTTGTGTCTGGTGTTCAAAGTTAGTGACTGCTAGGGAGGGAGGGTTAGGGGGACGCACAGGGGTTATAGACGACACCTACGACGGGCATACGGTATACGCAGAGAGCGAGGGAGATGCAGACGTTCGGAAAAGCGTGGACAAAGTTTGTAGTTCCGTCGATGGGGTCGCAGACGAAGGTTGGTTTGTCAGTGAGACGCTTACCGGGGACGTAAGTTTCTTCACCTAGGAAGCTTTTGGGTATTAGCAGGGGAAGGAGGGGGGAGAGGAGGGGGGGAATACTCATAATCAGGATAACGCTCCTTCAAAGCTCCAGTCACAAACTTCTCAACAGCTTTATCAGTTTCGGTGACGAGATCCGTAGCTATCCAATTCCATCAGTACTACGCCATTAAATCCCCAGGGATGATACAGACTATTCGACTTATGACCGCTAGTATTGACATGTGGTTGAGCAGTAGCAATCATGTCACCGGCTTTACGAGCAATCTCGACGAGGAAGTCGTGGACTTGCTGGTGATCGACGGATTCGGCCATCTTGCGGATTGTTTTTGTGGAGATGGGGAATTGGAAGACGTAGCGGAGTCCACGGGGGTCTAGATATTTTGTGAATTTTTGCATTGAGGAGGAAGGGGGGTTGGAAAAGTTTGTTAGAGGAGAGGGGGGATTGCTATGGGGAGAAACAAAGATGAATGGGTATGGGGGGAAGCTGACCTGGAATTCGAGCGAAGATAGGTGAAGGGGGGAGGTTGTGCTGTGCCGTGTGACGGGTGAGGACTGGTGCTTGCGGTGCCTACTCGTTCTCGTGCTGTAATTGACGTTCTCTGTTCTCTTGACGTTGGACGTTCACAAACTTAAGCTCAAATGCGGGGACCCCTGTCGACCGCCAGGTACTGTGTCTGGGATAATTGGCTGATTATGACATAATGAAATTCCCGACATGTCTCATACCCACCACCACCACCACCAAATATCTACTCTACTCCATATCTACACTCACCCAAAATCCCCCTTCTCTACGGACTCTTCGGCCCATTCACCCTCATCTCCACTTCCACCTTCCTTTCCTCCCCATTCACCCCTTCCATCTCCACCTCCCCCACCGCCCTCTTCAGCGCATCAACAAATCTCCAACAATCCTCAAAAGTATTATACATGGGCAGAGGAGCAACTCTAATCACATCCGGTTTCCTCTCATCCACAATTATCCCCTCCTCATTCAACTTCTGAAACACCGGTAACATGAATCCTTCTCTGAACAACAAACTCAATTGCGCTCCTCTCTGCTGCGGATCTCCGGGGGTTATGATTTTGAATGCAGATGTTCTGGGGAACGACGTGTGTAGTAGGTGCTCGAGGTATCCGGTGAGGTGTACCGATTTCATTCGGAGTGATGTCATACTGGTCTCTGTGTACACCGAAAGTGAAGCTCGCAGTGCAGTGAGCGATATAATGCTTGGATTCGAGACTTGGTAACCAGCTGCGCCGGGGGCGGGAACAAAATCTATCACAATCAGTATCCACATCTCATTCTTGAACTGGGGGAGGGGGGAGGAGGGAGGGAGGGAGGTATACTATTATCCATCTTAAACCTCGTCTCTGGATGATGACCCCACCAACCCGCCAACCTATGTCTCTTCTCCCCATCATGCTTATCATGCACAAACAACCCCGCAATACCTCCCGGACCCGAGGAAAGGTATTTATACGTGCACCAGGCAGCAAAATCCACTCCCCACTCATGCAACTCCAACACCACATTCCCCGCCGCATGCGCCAGATCCCACCCAACAATAATCCCTTTACTCTGCGCGTACGCGGTGATATACTTAATATCAAACGCCTGACCCGTGTAATACTGCACGCCACTCAAAAATAGCAACGCAGTCTTATCCCGATTCTCATCTATCACCCTAACAATCTCTTTCGTATCCAACGTATACCTCCCAGCCTTCGGTTGGATACACACAAGCTCCTTCTTTGGATCCAATCCGTGCCATGAGATCTGTGATTCCACCGCATAATGATCACTCGGGAATGCCTTCCCCTCGATAATTATCTTCGTCCGACTACCAGATGGCTTGTAGAAGCTTGCCAAGAGGAGATGGATATTTTCTGTCAACGAACCCATGACTGCAACTTCGCTTGGAAGTGCACCGACAACTTTTGCCATGGAAATATTGATGCCTTCGGATGCTGAGACCCAGGGATTGGATTTTGGGTGGTTGAAGTGGCCGGTTACTCCCCGAGTCGCCCAGACGGAGAGTTCTTCGTTGATGAAGGTGCGGGTTCGTTTTGGTTGGGGACCGAGGGAGTTGCCGCAGAGGTAGATAGATGAGTCGGTTGGGTCTGGTTGTTTGTTAATTTCCAAAGCAGTATGAAGGAGGTGGGAGGGGGGGACCATTCTGGGCGGAGAGGGGTTTTGATTCAGGGTGGGGGTCTTTTAGGTCTGATTTTGAAGGGATTAGGAATTCGGAACGAAATTTGGCGAGGGGGTCGGTGCTGTCTAGATGTTTGGCGTATTGTAAGGAGGTGGATTTTGGGTCTGAGAAGGAGACTTTCTCGCCGTGAAGGAAGTGGTTGAATTGTTCCGAGTCCATTTGGGGTGTGTGTGTGAGAGAGAGTGATATAAATGGGCTTTTTGGGGGGGGTTTCTCGGAGTATGGTATGATCCTCCAACACAGGAATTGACACGCACTTTATACAGCCTCGAGTACAATAAAAGCCCCGGTGAGATAAAAGCGCTTAAACGCGGGAGAAAAGGTTTTGGGTGTGGATTTAGTGATGCTTGTTAATGCCGTCACCGCCAAGCTGATACCCTCGGCTTCACATATGCATCTCATCCACCACCACGCCACTATCACCCATCACCCAATAACACACGACACGACGCGACAACTCTCACCATCATGTCCCCCCTTCGAATACCCGCAGCAAGTATTCTGCATCTCGTTCGTCCTTTCCGCCGCTTCACCACCACCCCCTTCCTCCCTGGTCTACAAATAACCAACCCGCGACCCGACCCTACCACCGGCGCCCCAATGAGCATCGTCCTCACCCCGCGAGCCGTCTCCCGTCTCGTCCAAATCCAACAATCCGATTCCAACCCCTCCCTCGCGCTCCGATTGACTGTAGAATCTGGTGGATGCCACGGGTTTCAGTACACAATCGGCTTGTCATCGCAGGTCGACCCGGAGGAGGATGTGTTATTTACGGATGAGGATACGGGGGCAAAGGTGGTGATGGATGAGCCAAGTCTTGAGTTGTTGAAGGGTTCGACGGTGGATTATACGCAGGAGCTTATTGGGAGTCAGTTTAAGGTTGTGAATCCGATGGCGAGTAGTAGTTGTGGGTGTGGGACGAGTTTTGATATTAAGGAGTTGTGATGGGGGGGATAGATGGTGGCGTTTTTGCGGTTTTGTGGTTTTTACCTGTACTATATCTATGCTTCTGAGATGTTTTTGTTGAATGTGAGGACGATGTGTTTTCTTCATGGTAATTGATGATGAGAATGCTTGGATTTCATGTTTTGATGACTTGAGATTATACACCGGAGTCTTTATTATGTACCATCTCTATAGTTATACTGCTCCATCTAGAGATAGCAATATCCCACCTCGATATGGGGTCTTTCCTTCTCATATTTTTTTCCCCCGGTGACCAGCACAAACGCCCACCCTATCATTTCATATCCCAATCCCATAGAGAATCAGACCAAAGAAAAAAAAAGAAACGCTATAAACAGACAGAATACTGGATCGCTATAAACAAACGCTGAAAAGCAAAAAAACGCTAAAAAAAATATAATACGCTGAAAACAATATAAACGCCAATAATAAGCAAAACCTCCCTAAAATACGCCATTTATCACACCAGTCCCTCCTCCCTCTATGTACTCCCCCCATGACAAATCAAGCCTGCCCTCCTTCCCCAACCACCCCGTCCCCACCCTTAACCCTACCTTCCACCGTCTCCCTCGCCCTCTCCATCAATATCTCCACAACCCTTGTATGCCCCGCCGCCCCCGCCGAAAACAACGCACCCCCCAACCCCACACTCGCCCCCGCATCAAGAAGCACCCTCACAATCTCTGCATGCCCCGCATTCGCCGCCGCACAAATCGCCGTCAACTCCCTCCCACCCCTCCCCGTACCATCCCCGACATCCACATCCGCACCCTTCTCCAACAAAACCCTCACAGTCTCTACATGTCCCCTGACACTAGCATAATGCAGCGGCGACAACCCCGCCAGATCTCTTTCCCCAACCGGCATCCCCGCATCCAGCAGCATCGCCGCAACCTCCGAAAACCCCTTCACCGAAGCACAGTGTAACGGGGCCCAACCCTCCGCGTCGGCGATCCGGAAGTCCGCACCGAGATCGAGTAGCACCCGCGTGGCGGCTACTTGTCCCCGAGACGCGGAATAGTATAGTGCTGTGGCGCCGCACTCGTTTATCGCGTCTATGTCTGCGCCGTGGGAAATGAGTGCGGGGATGACATTGCTGTGGCCGGCTGCGGCGGCGAGGTGTAGTGGGGCACAGCCGCCGGCGGTTCGCGCGTCAAGGGAGGCGGAGGATGAGAGGAGGATGAGGATCGAGGTTAGGTCTCCGAGGAGGGAGGCGTGGTGGAGTGGGGTCATGTGGTTGATTGTGTCTGCGACATTTGGGGAGGCGCCGTGGAAGAGGAGTTGGCGGGAGAGGGTGTGGTGGCCGCCGATGGTGGAGCCCACAAGGAGCGTCTCGGAGTGTTGTGTTGTGTAGGTTGTGAGGAGGGGCGTGTATGTTCTGCTTACGCGTGGGGAGGAGACGACGAGGTTTGCGAGGTCTTCTGGGGGGAGGAGGTGGGCGATTAGGAGGAAGAGTTCGGGGGGGAGGGAGAGGAGGGGACTGTGAGTCGTTGAGGAAGTGGTGGTGGCGGACATTATGTTGTTGTGTTTGGGGGTGTGAACGAAAGTGGAGAGAAAAGAGCTCTCGAGATGGGTGGTGAATGGTGGTGGGTGGTGGGGAGCGATGAGGATGTGAGGATGACTCTTAGCGACCGACTGCTGCTTCCCCCAGCTGAGAAAACAAAAGAGTGCGTGCTGCTGCAGCGATGGAGGGAATTTTACTGTATTTGCGCGTGCGTTTGGCGACCTATAGGTCCATTTCTCTCCGCATTTGACTATCAAGCGTTTTGCGCAGTTCAACCGTCTGTAGGCTGGTATGAAGACCGGGCTAGGAAGGAAAACAGCTGCCTTTTATACTTTTCTGGCCAGCTGCTCAGCCTCATATGGGTGTCCCGGAATAGTATTCTTCTAGAAACCTGCCTAATGTGGCACCACGTGATGCTACCTCTGATGAGCATACGCACACCGCCTCCTGAAAGCAGTCTGTGGTGCCCTCATGTCCTCGTCAGCTGGCAGCATAAAATACCAGAGTAAAGGGGAAGATATTGAGAATCGGAATCAGACACTCACCACTCCCAATTCTGGCTATAGGGCTGTCTTGAACTCACTGTTTATTCCCAGTCGTGTGCTAAAGACCTTATAAAAATTTCCCTTACGCCTCACCAAAACAAAGCCCCCAAAATTGCCAATATGCCTCCTTTACTTCTTGCACGTCAATTTATGTTTCTTCCAATCCGCCTTCTGACAAGTCGCCGAACAATAACGCACCACCTTACACCTAGAGCAAGTCATCAACTTTGCACCATCCTCCTCCTCCTTCCTACAGCCAAAGCACCTATTCGTACGCTTCATCGCAGCACCAAGATCTCCCACAGGCTCCACATACGAAATCGCAAACAACGGACTAATCGCTGCTCTAGTAACCAACTTTACAAACGGCTTCCACTCTGCAACTTTCCCAAATTCCGATCCTACCTTTTTCCCTACCCCACAGGAACAAAGCGGACTTTCATCAATCTTATAAGTTACAGGAACTCCCTTCTTTCTATACTCGCACTTACTGGTATGTTTCCAATCCCTACATCGCTCTACCAAAGCCGGAAGAAGCTCACTCCACGCCTTCTGCTCGTCTCCAACGACCGTGATCTGTACCATCCCACGGCTGATATCACTAAGAGGGTGTGACAACCGCATGACAATATCAATATTGAGTGGAAGGATATAGGAATCAGCAATAACCGTGTGAGCCGCAAGATCGAGTCGGAAACCGGTGACGAAGATAACGGTATTAATTCCACCGTTTTCTGGATCCCTCAACCCAAAAACTTTACGCTGGGGACCTTGCGTGCCAGCAACGTTGAGGAAGATCGTGAGCATGGTGTCTTTGATATTGACCATGGCTGGCTTGGTATTGTCTGGTTGGTTTTCCCGTATTGCTCGCTCTCGGTCAGAAAATGCTAGTGAGACGTGTGGAGTGAACCAGTCCCATTTTGAAGAGTTTTTGGTGTCGAGAATGGGGAGTTTGTTGAGGCAGCGAAGTGAATGGATGTTCCATGGGGTTGGGGATGTTCCGTTGTAAAGCATGATTGGGAACCGGTTTAGAGAGAAGCCGCCTGGTGTTGAGGGACCCCCGGCTGGAGGGACGATGACCTATTTGCTCTATAAGAATCTATATATACGTAACCCATCAGAAATTATGGGCGCACATACCTCGACATAGGAGCTCTTCCTAGCAATCCGTAGTTTGTTCTGACTACCATTGATAGGATATGGGAAAATCAATTCCTTTTTAAACCCTGCAAAGGTAATCGCCATGGTGTACGCGGATACCTGACGTACCGTGACAGCCGCTCCTCCAGCCAAAGCCGTCTTTTCTTTAGCATCAATCACATCCACCTTAATTGCGAGAGTTGAGATCGACTCAGCAGACTCATTAAACCCAGCAACCACCGTAGTGCCACCGCGTCTTGGAACCGTTTGCAAACCAGATATTATATCCCGCTTCTTTGGCACCGTAATATTTGGTGGTTGTGAAGAAACCCTGACAGATTTCCGATCCACCAGATTCGCGGAAAAGATTTTCAGTTCCATCCCGAGTATTTTGGTCAGGTAAGTATACGCAGGCATACTTTTGATACTAAGACTAACCATTACCTTCTGAGGGCCGTGCAACAAGATCCAAGCCGGTGCCTCAAAGAACGCGAAAAGAGGTGCTGTCCCCGCCCATCCTTTAGAATCCTCAGCCAATATGATGTTTGTATCCTCCGAGTCTCCAGGACCTGACATTGATAACTCGCCAAAAGCCGTCTGAATGGAAGAAAAGAAGTTGTGGCCATAAATTGTCAAGATCTCGCAGTGAAGCGTCGGTGTCTTTAACTCGTTGATGTCCATGTCTGTGAGAGCTTTCAACTTTTCCCGCGGGACCTCGAGCGCAATGAATACAGTAGACGGTATGATGCTCCATTTCTCAAAAACACTCCCTTTCTTCTCCCCGGGTACAATAAATGCTTCGGTCGGATCGCTCAAAAGAGGAATCACTGAATGTACCCCGGATATATGCAAGCGGAGACAAAGGTCTTGATAATTATTTGTCCCAGTCAATAACGTTCGATCTTGTTCGACCAGGCAAAGAAATGAACCCATCAACTTCTTCCAATCGGTCTGTGTCGAATTCGACTTCACCAACCGAAGCAATCCGGCAAATGTCTGTCTGGTGTAATGAACTATGCCGCTGCTTTGGAGGCTCATCAAATTGATATCTCTGAACAGCGCGGTGACATCTTCATTCACAAACATCTTTAGGTAGATCCGGAAAAGAAACTCTGCAAGCTGCTGGTGATCGAAAACCAAAGACTGCTGTTTCTGCTCGCTGTCAGGAGTATTCTTCGATTCACCCAGAGACGCAATTTTCCAAGCCAAACGTTCATGGAACTGCGCCTCCTTCTGTCCAAGTTGATATCCTATGATTTCGTGGATATTCGAGTTCGTTGCAAACCCTGAAAGGAAGGTTTGCGGGACCAGGTCGAGAAGAAGGGAAATTGTTGAAATATCACCATGGAGAATACTGGTGAACGCTTCGTAGGGGTTCTTCCCGTTACTGATAAGCATCTCTGTGACAATCGTGGCGAATGGAGATCTGGATATCAGAGGTGCCGAAGCAATGAGAATGTTGAGAAGTCCCACATGATCACATAAATTTGAAGTGTCGATAACATCAAATAACAAGGGAGCACATGAGGCGGTTGATGTATTCTCATAGTCTCCATCAAGAATCAACGGGTTTGCGCTCCACTGGGCTGTATAATGCCCACAATAGCAGGATTCTGTGAGTGATCTGTGGTGAAGCCCACCACAGAACGAAAGAGCACCTCCCACATGGGACCTAATCATAACGAGGCCAGAAGCAATCGCAGAACGGAAGGCATTAGACCAGCTATAGAATTGATTTTTCACAACCGCTGTTAGATGATCAAACCCATCCTCCTCCATCATTCCCCCGGATAGAGCCGACTTCAGCGCAGGCGCAAGATGGAAACCGAGTAACGGATCGCTCCCATAGTGCACAATGAATATGTTTTCACCGGACGCACAGGCAAACGCTGGATTCGGCAGTGTTGCCGCCGCTATAGCCTTGGGATCTGAATAAGTAACGCCGTGCTTCCAGAAATGTTCAAAATGAAGTGCAGTTGACATTTGTGCATACATCCAAAGCGGACCCGCGGAGCGAGCGCCAGTCGTGTTCTTGGAATTCGAGTCGGCCATAGGGCTGGATTTGATTATGTCTGCTATCTGCTTATCGAAGCTCTTTTTTGAACCTTTGTAATTAAGGTAGAGTTGCCAATGGAGGTTCAACTGGGCGAGGGTATCCTCGGTACACATTCTCAGGTATTTGGCGTACGGCGATTTGTTCCAAACCCCGATGTCCTTGGAGAATTCTAGGAGCCTTTTGCATTGCGATTGTAGTAACTGTAGCGACAGTTGGTCGAGATAAAAGTGGTAGAAGATGTTCCACACCCTCTCCTTGTTTTTCTCGAATGTGTCGTCTGCAAGTAGGGTAAAGAGCAGAACATTCCGTGCTGTGTGAATTAGCAAACTTGGGGTGCATCAGACTGAAATCAATGCAAACTTACACAAAACAGCGGGTTCGACATCACAGCAAGTAAAGTCTAATTTGCTGTTGAACGATTGCTCCGTCAAATATAGAGTAAAAAGAATATTTCTATGGTGAGAGGTTAAACTGAAACAAACAATATGGTAAGGAGTGCTCTGTTTACCTTGGATCCCCGCAGCCTAGAAGGAGGATGTTTGCAGGAGATTCCGGAGGCATGTTTTCATTCAAACATACTGCTGGTGTATTCCCTATGGGGTAAAAGAACTTTTTTCTTCTGATAATGTTTGGGTGAGCCATTGTAGGATGGTGTGGATGTGTGTAATGACGGTGAATATGGTGATGTTTATGCAGTGAACGACTGAACCAAGAGTGACTGGACACTACGTTATAGGGAACTTGGATGTTTGGGGTTTCAGCTGGTCTAATAGAATCTGCGGGTGACACAACCACGAGTATATGATTGGAAGATTCGCTGAACCCCAGACTCGATCGATGACTCTAACATACCATATGCATCGGTGCGGTGCGGGCCATCAACAAGTCACCAACCTGCTTCCTTGGGGTACTCAAGCATTAGCTTGTTATAAAAGCAGCCTTTGAAGACTGCTAGTTTGCAAATCTCAATCCTACTACTGCTCATTCCGAATATTAAACATATATTGCCACTCGAGGGAGAACTTGAGTGTGCGTGTGTCGGACGGCAGCAGAAAGTCACAAGCGCAAGTGCATATATTTACACGAAAATTTTAATTATGCTTCGTCCAGCCAGGCCTCTCTGCCTTCGCCGGTTAAGGCCGACCGCAGAGGGACAGGGACATCCACCCTGAGCTTGTCTCATACACGAAGAAAGGGCCACAACAAGGGGCAGTGAGGATATTTGGAGTGGGAGCCAGCCAGACTAAGAACCCCAGGCATGATGAACACGGATCTGAGTGGCATACAGGCAATGTGAAGTGTCTGTTTTCAATTGTAATGCTACTAAGTAGGCAATGCAAGAGGATGCAGGAGGAAATCGCGAGTCTGGGGGATTGGCTGATACACAGGATCTTTGAGGGAACTGTGTTAAGCGTTACCGCACCGGGCGGCTGCTTCGCCGGTCGCCCAAATCCTCGGGTTAAAACTCGAAATATGAGTCTTCAGAGTGCCCTATGCCCAGCCATCTGTGTGGTCAGAGCCCACACAATACCCACAGCAGTCTCAGGGTAGGTTATTTACATAAATACAATAGTTATGGGAATAATGGGTGTGAGTGAGCGTACGTGAAGGAGATGGATATTTCTTTCTGCCTTCATCATCTAAAACAATCTCTTCCTCTATTTTATGATCTGACCGGAACGAGGTGCTTCATCATGCGAGTTAACGAGTCAAAATAGCTATAGTCCTAGTACGAGAGCACCATTGATCGTGGTCAATTGATAAATACACAACATATTGATTTTAATCTTTCCTTCTATTGGACCCACATCTCTAACCCACACAACCCTCTACGTACTTAAATAAATCAACTCTTCCTCTTAACCAACCCCTTAAAAAAATCAAAACTGTTCCCATCACTCAACAACTCCACGATCCTCCCTGTCTCCACTAGCTGAACCCTAAGCATCCCACAATCCTCTGTAACACCCAACACCGTCGCCTTCACCCCACCCTCCATTTCCAGCGTTACCACTTGTCCAGAATGTAACCATTCCCTCTCATAATCCCTCTCGAACGCCTTCCACCCACTTCTGCAGAAACGGTAATACATCTCCTCGAACACGACCAGGATCTTTGCTAGCAACTTCTCTTGCTGGTATTCTGGCAGTGATGGTCTCAGCGCGTGCCGTAATAAGCTGAGTGATGTTGTTGGAGCAGCGTTGTGTGTGTTTATACCCACACCTACGACGAGATTGAAGGTGTTGTTTTGGAACGAGGAGTTTACGAGGATACCACCGATTTTGACGTATGCGTTGGTGGATGGGTCAAGGGCGTCTTTGCCAAAGGATTTGGGTTAGTGGGATTTTTTTCTCTGGGGTTGATTGGAAGGGAGCGTACATATGTCGTTTGGCCATTTTAGATAAACTGGAATCTTTTGGTATCCCTGGTCGTAGGTTTTTACAGCTTCTACTACGGCGAGGGCGACAAGGTATTGGATAAACGTTACTGGAGCTGTGGAGTGGAGTTCTAAAGAGTGCCGGATGAGGACGGAGAATATCATACACCCTTTTGGTGAAATCCATACGTTTGAGCCCCGTCCTCGACCGGCGACTTGGGTTGTTGCGGCGAAGGTGAGGCCGTTGGGAAGGAGCGAGAGGAGCTTGGGGTTTCTTGAGTTGTTAGTTGGGTGGAGAGGGAGGGGATGTGGGAAACAGACTTGTCGAGCATGGTGTTGGTGCTGGTTACAGTTTCCCCGTAGAGCATGAAGGTTCCGAATTGGCTTGGTGAAGAGCGGGAGAAGGATCGGTAGGTGGAGAGGGAATTGTAGAAGAGGGTGTGGTTGAAGAAGGGGGTTGAAGGGAGGTCAGTGGTTGTGGTGTGATAGTGGAGGTTTTTGGGGTCTTTGTTGGGGTCCTCGATTTCTTCGGGAGAGAGTGCATCTGCCAGTTCTGCTGTGGAGAAGGTGGATGGTTCATTATAAAAAATGAAGGTGTCGTTTTCATCGATAATCTTTGTGGCGGAATCAGAGATGGTGGTTATAGCTTGCAGACGATCAACTAGATGTGCAACGTCAGGAGGATGTATCGAAGTTAAATGTACCGTAGAGAGACGAGGAGGTGGTACGTCAGCCTCTGGTATCTGAAGCCCAAGTTTTTCTATGAGTGATCTTAGAAACTTGATACGGTTTTCGTCGTCGTCGATGATTGCGTCAACCACATTTGCGTACTCTGCCCCTCCGTTTTTCCTATTGAGATGATGACCCGAGAATCTGGCACCTGTCAGCTAGGAATAACTAGACAAAACGGCGAGGAGTTTTACTCTGGGTGTGGTCCTGTGAGGATGGCGCCTCCCTCTCCGATCTTGCAATAAACCACCGCCGCTTTGCCATCCCCACCATCAACATCCAACCCCTCTTCATAACTAGCCAACACCTCTACTCCGCGATCTTTATGCTTTCCCGCATCCACAAAGACACCCCCACCATTGCAGTACGACCGAAAACTATATGCCTCCTCCTGTCCACTCTTTGAAACCACCAGCGTAGCAGCCCTCGCACCATTCTCACTCGAATACTCAAACCCACTAAAAGCAGCGCCCCTGCACGTCCCGGGAAAGAACACAAGTTCCCGACTTCCCACCACGGCGAGTTTCCGGTTCTGGGGCTCGAACTCACACTGCTTCGAACCGTAGTATCCTCCGGCGCAGAAACCAATGAAGGATCCGCCCTGTCGGACGTATTGAGAGATCTTACGATTCCCATCGCCGTTGAAGGATTTGCAGTACGGGACGTCTGCGCCTCCGGGAATGACGAAGAGCGCGCAGGTGGACATCCATGGCTCTTTCAGCAACACGTCTGCGGTGATTGTGGACACGGCGAAGTGGGGAGATAGTAGTCGTCGCAGGGAGAGTATGCAATGGCGCACGGAGTCTGCACTGGTGCCGTTGCCTGGAGGGAGTTAGATTTGGGTCTTGGTGGGAAGTTGGAGATGGGGGGTTTACCGGCGTAGACAAGGACATTCATAGCCTTTACGGAAGGCATGGCTCTGTGTGTTGATGTCGATATATCTCACTTGGCTTGTGGGAGTGTCTGTGCTTTGTGTTTCGGTAATGACTTCAAGCCCAACGCCAGTCTTTCCTCCTACAAACAACTCAAAGCACCACCCAGTCCCAACGATGTCGCAAGCTCCGGGAAAAGAGAGCAAGCCAGTGATTGCGCCGCCTGTACCGGTGGAGGATGAAGATGAGCCAGATGACTGGTATGTCCTAAAGGTCAATCGCGGGAATGGAGAAATAGCTAATTTTGCCGGGGAACTAGGGACAAGAGGATTATCGACACGGGCTGTTCAGGTAATACCTTCTCTGATAGCTAGGTCGTGATAGATGAGGACAGATAACTGACAGATTGTCCCAACAACAGCGGAAAACGAGAAGTTGAGATTCTGTTTCGTTGATCGGAAGGATTGGCGACTATGCAAGACCGAGGTCTGTTTCTCCCCCGCACCACCCCGCCAATACCTCCCAGTATCGTCAGCCCCTCCATGTAGCTTATTTCAACGTCGCCTCTTTACGCGCGTGTGTAATCTAAGGCTACTGCTGATGAATTGGGGTGATAGGTGGCGGCATTTCGCGAGTGCTGGGAAAAGCATGGAAATTCTATTCGCACGTCACAGACAAATGTATGATAGCTTTTTTCAAGCAGGATGGGATGTGTATCAACAGCAATTTTCAAGAATATTTTTGTACTCTTACTCCTCTGACTTTAAATTTTCGTTCCTCAATGGATTGTGATTTTGTATCTCGTCCAAGCCTCTCTGTTGGTTACTTGATTGATTGCCGCCAATTGCTGGTTCGCGGCACAACGCATGTGTGCAGAATTGTGTTAGCCTCAAAGTCCAATCCCTACACTCTTCAACGACGTTCCTTCTCTCCAACCACAAACACCCCCACCAAACCCACACCACCACATACCGCCATGTCTTTGGCCACGAGAAGAATATTTCTTACCCTCGCCCGCGCGCGCCCATCCCAATTCTTCTCGCGTCCACCCAGAATCACCGCTATCCGCCACTACCAAAACAACGACTCCTACTCATCCGTTCCAACATCCTCCACCCCACTCCCCGATACTCACAACATCAAAGATGACGGCCTCAATGACGAGCCTGCGCTTACTCTCGAAGGCGAAGGTCAAAGCGGCAAGACAGACTGGTCACGGTCATTCCATGGTCTTTCCACCGAGCCGTTTCCAAAAGAAATCACAGACGTGTTGGTGGAGCCGCTTGATCCGGAAGATGTTGAGATCAAACCTGGTATTTCCCCTCTCCCAAAGCGGGGGGATGAATAGAAAGCTGACAGAAACAAGATGGAATTATATACCTCCCCGAAATCAAGTACCGACGTATCCTCAACCGTGCGTTTGGACCAGGAGGCTGGGGTCTGGCTCCTCGTGGCGAGTCAATCGTTACCGATAAGCTCGTGACTCGTGAATATGCATTGGTTTGCCATGGAAGGTAATATCACCCTTCGTCTACCCACCAAACTGTATCAAAGCTAACAGGTTGCGATTGATAGATTAGTTTCGATTGCCCGCGGCGAGCAGCAATACTTTGACGTGAACGGAATCCCTACCGCGACAGAAGGCTGCAAATCGAACGCGTTGATGCGGTGCTGCAAGGATCTGGGAATTGCAAGTGATCTGTGGGATCCTAGATTCATCCGCAAGTTCAAGAAGGAGTATTGTGAGGATAAGTTTGTGGAACATATGACGACCAAGAAGAAGAAGAAGATGTGGAAGAGGAAGGGTGACACGTTTGAGTACCCGTATAAGGTTACGACGTCGTTTGGGAATTAAAAAAGGGATATGATTGGGATTATGAGATACAATTGGGAAGGTGGGAGGGGATTGTACACTAGACATACACGTCACACTACTCATGGATGGGTAGAAATGGCATTTCAGCACGCAGTGGGGGCCTCTACTACAATATACATCTACGTTTTAGTATCTGGATTGTGTTTGGGTTGTGCTCAGGCAAGCGTGGAAGTCGCGAGATGGATAGCAAACTAATATTCAGCCTTATACCTCCGGCCCCTTCACGAAACGCCAAAGTTTGTCACTGCTTAGACTCCACTTCGAACGTATCCAGCCTTTCCAGTGAGATTGCACGCCATCCACCGCTATATCTAATGACGGAACTACAGGTACTTCAAACAAACCTTATCCCCTACAGGCTCGTTTTCTTCAGATAGGTTGCATTTACAATTTTGGCAATTTTGTGATAGTCATCAGCCGCAGTGGCCAATAACATGGTCGCTTTTGCCACTTTTCACTGACTCATAACATATACCGTTACCTAAACGGGAAAAGCAACATATCTGAAGAAAACGAGCCTGTAGGGGATAGAGCAGAAAATATCCTGATATCATCAATATACAGTTCCTTTCTCTGGGTACAACAGCCCTCCGGGTGCGTATATTTCCACTAAAAACCAATCCAGCGGGAGCCCTCTCTTTCCTGGACGTACTAGAGTAGGGCCACTCACAACACCGCCTTGAAAAGCTCTGAGCCTGGACACTTCATACTGTCTTTGAGTAGTCAACCTTAATTGTGAGGCAATGAAATCTTGCTTGAGATCCTAGGAGAGGATGATAGGGCTTGGAGCACCTCCAGATCCCTCAAAAGCTGTTGATAGGTCTCCAGTTACCGGTAAGAATTGCCTCCACAGACCCTCAAACGTTAAAAGGAAGGTGTCATGGGTCGTTGGACAGTAAATGGGAGTGCTATTTATACATTTGAGAGCATTGCGCTCGGTATAGTATGTGTTTTTTGATCACAACAGTTAATCTGGCAATAAATTAAGTGATTTGAGCTATAAAAAAAGAAGAGAGACTTACTTCAAAGATGCTCGATTGCAATCTTAAGCGTGGTTGTCAATAGCACTTAAAATATTGTAAAATCAGTGTTGGTGATATCGATGGTTTCGTGGTGTAGTTGGTTATCACATTTGTCTAACAGATTTCATCTGGACACAAAAGGTCCCCAGATCGAGCCTGGGCGAAATCATCTTTTTTGATTCTCGGCAATCACTTTTGTTTTGTGACGGAGGATAGTCTGCCAGACATTTGGCAGTAGCTCGGCTTAAACAAGCCGTTCCACAGACCAAGCAAAGGACTAACTGATAGTTCCAGCAAGTGAGACGATTATGAATCTAACTCTTTCAGCACCAGGAGGTGGGTACAGTTGAATTATGCCTCAATATTGAAAATTTTTCTCGGCGAGATGGTACAAACCAAAAAACCTCCAGGTCTGTTGTCTATTTACACAAATCCCCGTCACTAATTATATCTTCTTAACACCACCCACACTCCACTCTTCATACTTCCGCCGCATGCTCAGTGTGATTTGCGGTACCGCCTTCTCCACTGCAGCCTCAAAATGTCTCTTGCCGACCGCCTCGACATCAAAGCTCTCCCGCATTGCGTAGTGAATTGCCTCGTCGCAGATATTCACAATCTCGGCGCCTGAGAACCCATCCAGTCTTTCGGCAAGCTCTTCGATACCGACTTCTGGGGAAATCGCCATTTTGCAGGTCTTGATTTTCAAAATCTCGCGGCGGGCTTCCAGATCCGGTGGACCGACATAAAGGATCGTATCCAAGCGGCCAGGACGCATCAGTGCAGGATCCTAGTCATATTAGAATGAGAGAAATCATAAGAGAAATGAAGGGAATTTACAATGATCTCAGGTCTATTCGTGGCAGCTAGAACAACGACGTTTTTAAGCGTCTCAATTCCATCCATCTCATTGAGCAACGCGGTAAGCACGTTTGCGCCGCCGCCCTTTCTGCCTTCACGGGAAGCGCTAAGTGCATCAATCTCGTCAAAAAAGATGATACTTGGGCTTGCGGCACGTGCCTTTCGAAAGATCTCACGGACTGCCCGCTCAGACTCGCCAACGTACATACTGAAAAGTTCGGGGCCTTTGACGGCCATGAAATTTAAGCCAGATTCTGTGGCGAGTGCCTTTGCAGTGAGGGTTTTCGAGCATCCTGGGGGGCCGTACAAAAGGAGCCCTTTGCGAGGAGTACCGCCGAGACGTGCAAATACTTCAGGGTGAGTTAAGGGCCATTCCACTGCTTCACGGAGTCGCTGTTTCACCTCTTCCTGGCCGCCAATGTCGCTCCACCGGACTTTGGGTGCTTCCAAGAAGATTTCTCGCATGGCGGTGGGCTTAACCCCTTTGAGGGCCGTTTCAAGGTCGGTCTCGCGGAGAGTGACTTCTATTTTATCGGTATTGGTAATGGGTGTGGGAGATTTGTCATTTATAAGTGTTGCAGAGGCAGTATTTCGTCGCCGCTCCAAAGCCAGTGTGAAACCTCCACGGACTACTGCTTCTAGATCTGCGCCCACGTATCCGTGGGTCCTTGATGCTAGGGCGGTCACAAAATCCTCCTTCAACTTGCTGGAGTCGCTTTCAAAGTCAAGTCTCCGCATCAACAACCCTAATATTTCTCGCCTAGCATCCACGTCTGGGATTTCAATTTCGACCTCCTTCTCAAACCTGCCTGCCCTCCTTAGTGCTTCGTCTATAGCATTGGGTCTGTTCGTCGCCGCCACAATTGCGACCCTCGTAATGGTGCCATCCTCGCCAGGCGATTCCAGTCCATCCATTTCGGTCAACAACGTAGCTACAACCCTTCCTTCACTGCCCTCTCCCTGCGAACGCTTTGGGGCCAAACTATCCACTTCATCCATAAAGATTATGGACGGTTGATTGTTACGGGCTTCACCAAATATCTTGCGGATTGCTGCTTCGGATTCGCCCATATATTTCCCCATAACCTTGCCGTCTAGAACGTACGATTTGACTTTCATCTCGCAGGCTGCAGCCTTGAGCATCATCGTTTTTCCAGTACCTGGAGGCCCGTAGAGAAGGATTCCACGGGGAGGAACTAGTCCTTTACGCGCGAATTCATCGGCATCTTCTAGCACTGACATGAGAAGACTTCGGAGACTCTCGATTTGGGAGCCGAGACCGCCAATTGAGCCAAAGGTAACGTTTGGGGATGGCACAGTTGTTACTAGCACAGGTTTTACGGCCGCCTTACTGGCCTTGGCAAGCACAGTAGCTTTCGGTTTCTCCTCATCGACTTTATGTCCTGCGACTGGTACTTTCTTTTTGGAAGGTTCGGGAATGGTCTCTGTCAGCAGTTTGATTGTCGAAACCTCTGTCATGATGTAGGCCGGTATTGATGGGCTTGCTTTCGCATCTGATAGTTTCTCTGCTGCCTCATCTGCGGCGGCGACCTTTTCCACCCTGAAGGATCGTTTGCAGCGTTTATACTCCACGTCGGTAAAGGTCAGCCCTTCAAAAACGTATTTCGTCTCCACTATTTTCAGTCAGTTCTAGTCCATAATAGCAATACACATAGCCACTTACTGAGGAGATTTTCCAAAAAGAACCTCCATCCATCCCTTGCCCCCGCCCTCATCAAGTCCGTCGAATCGATATTCTCAGCCATAATCTCCCGTACTACAACCTTCTCCGCCTCCCTGATCTGCCCCTGATTTTTCCTCACCATAACTTTGTTCTCAAACCCTACACCCACAAGTGCGCGCACAGTCTCCGATACCAACGTCACATGTCGCGCCAAGTGGGGATCTGCGGCGAGCCAGGCGACCGCCGGCCACCATTTCACTGCACCATCGTCATTCTCAGAGCCCACGGCGGAAATCTGGCATGGTTCGCCGGACTTGAGATCGTAAGGTGTGAGAGAACTGCGGTGGAGGTTCGCGCGGAGGAAGGTCTTATGAGTGACTGGAGTCGGGAGCGGACGACTGTCTTGTATTGTTTGGGGTCAGATGGAGAATCGTAGACAAAGAAGGAGATAGGTACACTGTGAAGATCCCGCCGTCCTGGGAGTTTCGGGGGTTGAGACTGGCCGTTTTGGGCGGCATTGGGAGGTGTTTTACTCGCTAGTGGGGTAAGGTGGGGGTTTGTAAGAGACAGATACGTAAACTCTGGGTTTAGGTTGCAGCGTGGGCTTCTAGTAGGCTATTGACTGTTATTGATTGATATTTGATGGTCCTTTAATGAGCAATAGTAGCATCGCCATTAGATGGGCCTACAATAATACCCATTTTTTATTTTTGTTGCAGATTGATACCGGGTCTGCAATTCATGTGTCGTTGTTGCGCTGAGGGCAAAAGCCCTCTCGCTTGTGCCCCAGTCTCATTTCGATCTTTGGGTATTTGGATTTTCGCAGAGTACCCCGCCATCCGCCATCTCAACCGACGAACCTGAACGCCGAGCCCCCCGACGCAGTACCGTTCCCCGAAGTCTCAATTTGTTAACCGTCAAGCAAATTTCTCGAATTTCGAATCCTGCACGATGATGGCGGCACAGATGAACGGTGGTGCCTCACGGCTCACCCACGACGATGACAGTGATGACGAAATTTTGGCAACCACACTTGCAGAGGCCATGCAAGAGGATGAGGGCGATTACGATGATGTTGGCAGCATTTCCGGAATCCAAGTGACCGGCGACGATCTTCAGGCACGGTTAGCAGCTGCCGCGACACCGCTAGAGTTCCAGGCCGGTTTACCCGCGCGCTTCACCAGCTACGACAACTACTGCAGCTTATTTCACTTCATTCTGAACTCTGATGGACCGGTGGATTTGGAGCTGCCAACTGTGAGTGCATGGGCCGATGCTGGGGGGGACGCTGAGAAAGTCGAATAAACTCTCGACTGATGTTTGCGAGACATAGTACTACTGGGCTTGGGATGTTATCGATGAGTTCATCTACCAGTTCAACAGCTTCTGCACCTACCGCCAGAAGGTTGCACGGAAAGGACAGAATGACGAGGAGATCCAGGTTCTGCGCGAGAACCCACAGACATGGGGATGCTACAGCGTTCTTAACGTGCTGTATTCCCTGATCCAGCGTTCGCAAATGAATGAGCAACTTGCCGCTATCAAACGGAATGAGGATCCGAAGTAAGCAGCTGCGCTCTGGACAAGTTACGGCGGCCTATGATACTAATGTATCGACGTTGTAGTGAGGTTGCTGGAGAGTACGGCTCCCGGCCGTTATACAGGATGTTGGGTTACTTCAGTATCATTGGACTTCTCCGGGTTCACTGCCTGTTGGGTGACTTCACACTGGCACTGAAGACCCTCGATGATATCGAGCTCAACAAGAAGGCCGTTTTTGCCAAAGTCATGGCCGCTCATTTCACCACGTAGGTTGAAATATCGTCAACTGATGAACAATTACAACTAATTATCTTAGCTACTACTATGTGGGTTTCTCCTACATGATGCTCCGCCGATATGCCGATGCTATCCGCACCTTCTCCCACATCCTCGTCTATGTCTCCCGGACAAAGGGCTTCCAGAAAAACTCCCAGTTTGATTCAGTAAGATCTTCCATCAGATACCCGCAGATAGTACCTACTGGTAACACCACTCCCAGATTACCAAGAAGAACGACCAGATGTACGCTCTAATCGCTATTTGCGTTGCCCTCTGCCCCGTCCGTCTTGATGATACTATCCACGCCACACTCCGCGAGAAATACGGCGATCAGTTCACGCGCATGCAGCGTGGCGGTCCAGAAGCCCTTCCCATCTTTGAGGAACTTTTCCTTTCTGCTTGCCCTAAATTTATCTCACCGATCCCCCCGGATTTCGACAACCCCAAGCACAACGTCGACCCGTCGGAGCATCACCTCAAGGTCTTCATGAACGACGTCAAGAACACCATTTCCACCCCTATTCTCAAGAGCTACCTCAAGCTGTACACTACTATGGACCTGAACAAGCTTGCTAAGTTTGTCGAGACCGATGCTGAAACCCTCAGGAAACAACTGGTGGTTTATAAGCAGAAAAATAGGCAGCTCAGATGGACGGAGGGCAGTCTTCTCGAGGGAGAGATGACGCATACTAGCGATCTAGACTTTGCTCTTCAGGGCGATATTGTTCATGTCTCGGAGGCCAAGGTTGGACGGAGGCTCGTGGACTGGTATCTCAGGAACTTGCAGAGGGCTTATTAGGAATTTCGACCTTTGCTTGCCGAGAGAAAGAAGGTGGGCGCTTAAACTCCTATGCATGGGACCTGCTTATGGATGAGAGACAAGCGAGGCGGAGTGGAAGACATAGCTTGGAAATTTCTTCTCATGGAGATGAATGTTCTAGAGTGATGTGTTGAGATAGGTTTAGAGTATTGCTTCTTCGTGCTTTGGATTGGTGGGGAGGGGCGTACTGTAGGCGGGAATAAAAAAGGTTATTTGTTTTGTTTGGTTCTGGCTGTAATTGAGCTCATTATTGTCTCTCTATACCATGGCGTATAGTACATTGTTTGTCAGCATGAGAGGAATGTCTCTTTATGCTCAGAAGTAAACCATGCATCGTGTATGCCGATATAATTAACCTATTCCTGATGAGGGTTTGAAATATTAAAATGGTAAGCTCTGTGAGGCTGTTGAACAAATACGGTTCGCCTTATTCCATGATTCGCTAGGCTTGGGCTTGGAGTCAGGCCTCTTGAAAACAGTTACGTGGGGCCACCATCTAGAAGCCTCAACTATTGAGCAACTGCCATTCCTATTGGTAATAGGTGTCTGAATATCTGTTAAACTGCGGGGTATGTATTTGCGTATCTCTGTCCCCACGAACCGTGAGCCCCGAGCCTTATGGTGGTACCTGTGACTAATCAGCCCTGATCCTGTTTTTGGCGGCTTGGCATCCCGCTCTCTTTTGCGCGAAATTTTTCTGGACGTGTACTCATCCCCCTTTCTCTACTAATACCAACTGCTGTGCCCTCACGACAAGAACCGCACGCACCTTTCGTCCCCACTCCCCCTCTTTCTGTTGTTTGATCACTATCAACACAAACGTCAAATTTACCTTTCATAGTTCGCTCGCTTTAGTACCGATTTCTTTCATCAGTCGTTTCGGACAGCACAAACAAGCTCTTCTACTCAGACCATGTCGTACAATGATCATCGCGGTGGCGGAGGTGGATATGGAGGAGGTGGTTATGGGGGATCTAACGGATACTCTGGAGGAGGTGGTGGCTACGGTGGTGGCGGGTTAGTACTATTCGTTCTCGCGATTATTCCAGATGAAAACAAGCTGGCGATGTTGCGGTGTTTGGATGAACTTCGAGTTGACAATATATTAGATACGATAGAGGTACCGGTGGATTCAGTGGTCCTCGTGGTGGAGGATATGGCGGCGCTGGCGCTGGTGGCGACCGCATGAGCAATCTGGGAGCTGGACTCAAAACTCAACACTGGGATCCAAACACTTTGCCCAAATTCGAGAAGTCATTTTGTATGCCTCTCTTATCATCATCTTATTATCAAAAGTTGAAGCTAATTCTTTATAGACAAGGAAGCACCATCCGTGGCGAATCGTTCTCCCCAGGAGGTCGAAGCTTTCCGAGCCGAAAAGCAGATGCGTGTTCAGGGTACCGATGTGCCTAAGCCCGTTATTACTTTTGACGAAGCAGGATTTCCTAGTATGTTTACTATTCATGATATCAACTTTTTTCATATCGCTGACTTTCTCTTCCCAGGCTATGTGATGAACGAAGTCAAGGCTCAGGGTTTTAGTGCTCCTACAGCTATTCAATCTCAGGGTTGGCCTATGGCCCTTTCCGGGCGCGACGTTGTCGGTATTGCCGAAACTGGATCAGGAAAAACCTTGACCTACTGTCTTCCTGCTATTGTTCACATTAACGCACAGCCGTTACTTTCTCCCGGTGACGGACCTATCGTTTTGGTGCTTGCACCTACTCGTGAGTTGGCTGTTCAGATTCAACAAGAGGTCGCCAAGTTCGGCAAGTCGTCTAGGATTAGGAATACCTGCGTCTATGGTGGTGTACCAAAAGGCCCTCAGATCCGCGACCTTACCCGTGGAGTTGAGGTTCTTATTGCCACTCCTGGCCGTTTGATTGATATGTTGGAATCCGGAAAGACTAATCTTCGTCGTGTAACCTACTTGGTTCTCGACGAGGCTGACCGTATGCTTGACATGGGTTTCGAAGTATACATCTCCAACTGCAAATTAATTAACTATATATATGATATTAACTTTGCTATAGCCACAAATCCGCAAAATCATTGGCCAAATTCGGCCTGACAGACAAACCTGCATGTGGTCTGCCACTTGGCCGAAGGAAGTTCGCCAACTGGCTTCCGACTTCCTGCACGACTTTATCCAAGTTAATGTTGGTTCCTTGGATCTTTCCGCCAACCATAACATTCAGCAAATAGTTGAAGTCATGAATGATCACGATAAGGTAAGTCTTATCGAAATGTGCACTATTTTCTGAGAATTAGAACTGACATCCATAGCGTGATCGCCTTATTAAACACCTTGAAAAAATTATGGACGATAAGCTCAGCAAATGTCTTATCTTCACTGGAACGAAACGAACTGCCGATGAAATCACAAGGTTCCTCCGTCAAGATGGATGGCCCTGTCTTGCAATTCATGGAGACAAACAGCAAAACGAGCGTGATTGGGTTTTGAATGAATTTAAGACAGGAAAATCCCCAATCATGGTTGCTACCGACGTGGCCAGTCGTGGCATTGGTATGATATTTGCGATCTTTCCCCTATCCCTATCCTTCCCCTTCCTAGTGATGCCCTCACCTTTTTTGTCGTGCGAACAGTTGCTCTGCTCTCCATGACTGCCAGGACTCTAGCATGTCTTGCCTTTTTGCCAGTGTCTGTTGGTTTTCGCCCATGGAAACTTGAGAACTTAGAGTGCAGCGAAGTTTGTAGCTTCTCTGGACCCAGGCCATGAATGATTCGCGTTGACTCTCCAATGACTTGCGGGAGTCGAGGTTGCGTTGATTGCTCTGAGCGCTGCACTTCTGAGTTTCAGACAGCACACACAGGACTTTGCAATGATGCAAATGAGGGTTAAAAGAGGTCGAGAGTGAGATGCAGGAAACCATACGCCTTGCACAAAAAAGGAGGGAAATTGCTGCTACGTGCTATTCAAACAAATTTGAGATGCTAACTTAAACTGCCCAAAAGATGTCCGTAACATCACTCACGTTATTAACTTTGAGTATGTCCTCCTGTCTGTATTATCTATCATTGGCTTGCAATACTAACAATTTCTTTAGTTACCCAAATAACTCTGAGGATTATGTTCACCGTATCGGCAGAACTGGTCGTGGAGGGTATGCTCACGATTATTTTCAGATTATCAGGCTGGTTGCTAACTATATCATAGCGCTAAAGGAACTGCAATTACTTTCTTCACGACTAATGACAATAAGCAGGCTAGAGACCTTCTGACAATTCTGCGTGAAGCTAAGCAGCAGATCCCCCCGGAGCTTGCGGACATGGGTCGCGGTGGCTTCGGCGGCGGAAATAGCAGATACGGTCGCGGCCGCGGTGGAGGCCGTGGCGGTGGAGGAGGTACCTAATAATACACGATCTCTTTGTAGTGGTATTTGTATGCTAACTATTTAAACTAGGGTTCCACAACTCCAACAGTGCGCCTCTAGGTCGTAGCCGCTTCTAAACACCCCATAGTAACGGCCTTATAAGCTTTTCTCCGCGTGCAGGTCTAGATTTCTTTTTCCTAACTTCATAGATTGGGTCACTTTTGCTTTTCCACAAAAAGGTTGTTTTTTTCGGATCACGGGTGCGCTTTATTTTATCCATTCATTTTTTTCCTTCCGCTTTCGACTTCGATAATGATAGGGGATGGTGGACTTCGGCGTTTCATGGCCGTTCACAAAACTCAAGAGTACACGTATCTACTGCAAGTAAGTGTCGTTAGATAGCAACAAATGGGATTGTGTCGAGTTTTAGTTCTAGAAAAGGCAGTCTGGTTTTCTTTCGATTTGGCTTGACAACGCGTTTTGTGTATTGCATTTGAATTTGAGTCAGTGATTGTGATCACCGAAGGGGCCACAATACTTAAGATACTTATGTACTTCCCATGTGAAAATGCGGCAATGAAAGAATGCGGCCTAATCCAAGCGCCCAATCGATTTTATTTTATTTCAGTGGCGATTGACTTGGGAACAGGCTCAGTCATCGCCCTCAACACTGGACAGTCGTGCCTATTTCGCATAGGTTCGGCTGGGGAAGCATGTTTTCGATTAGATATTGATTTTCACTACGTACGGCACATGTAAAGAGGTCCAAAAAGTGTGTAGGTCGCCGCCCGGGACAGATCAACGGTGTCGGTTCCGAAGCGGACCGCTTTAATATCAGTTTCCATCAAAACTTCGTCATCTGTATCACAGCCATGCCATCCCAGATCCAACGAAAACCAGCAGCACATGTTGACGAATTGGGGTGGGTGGTGGGTGGTGGTCAAGGATACGGATAGGGATTACAAATAGGGGTTTCCGAGTTTCCTGTGGATGGGTGGATCTTGTGTGCTTTGCTTGCCTTTTGCCTCTTTGGCTCAGTAATCATGTGTTTCTGGAACCGAAATTCTTTAGGATTTTCAGGACTTTGATTGTCAAACTCCTTGGAAGCGCGAAGAACGGGGAGGCCAAAAGATGGTGACAGATTTGTTTGAAGTTTTGAAAGGGGAGATAGCTATTTCATAAAACGAGGCCGTGATGTTGCGGGATTATGGTTTTGGTTGTGGGATACTCTAGTTATCGTCAATTTGGGCCCGTGCACTCCGCACCGCAGCATTTTTGTGAGCCGAAAAAAATGTGTCATGAACACTTCTCCTCTCCTCTTTCTGCCTCGTTCGTTCGATATCGTGTGATTCATCATTCATCCGCAAAAAAACCCTTTCGCTTAAACCTCCCCGACCTAGCATACCACACACCCCCACTTCGGGATGCGGAAATATCCGATGGGAGTCGAGCGCGGGAAAGTCCCTGTGCGGTGCTGGGTGCGGGCAAAATGCGCCAGCGCGGGGAGAAGAACGGCTGCTTCTTTCGCTCTTTGGGCTGTTGCTGCTTGTTGAGAGTGCTGAGTTGTACTTGTACCGTTGTACACACGCACATCAGCGTAACTGCCGCTAGGAGAGAAAAATACCTGGGCAGGTATACCGTCATAGCCCTGATACACCCCTGACCCCTCACTCACACGTACACGCGCCGTACCTCACATACCACTTCATGTACGTACTATGTAAGTACCGTACTACCTTCATTAGGGCGTTCAGAAAAAAGGTTTGTTTCCACTCCTCCAATATCCCAATATATCTCCTCCAGCTGTTGCTGCTCCTCCTTCCTCCTCCTCCTTCCTCCTCCTCCTCCTCCTGCGTGCGTGCGTGCTGTTGTCCAACCTCAGCATACTGCCGAGCATCCGGAATTTTGTGAGGCGAGCGTTTTCCGCCTGGGATGTGGTGTGCAGCAAGGTGTGGCAGCGAGGAACACAACCCCATGGAAATCCGAAAGTAGCGTCATGTCATATTTATTCATATCGGCGTTCTGCCGGGGATTCACTTGGGTCCCGCTTGCTGTGGCTGCAACTCTGTGATCTATCCGTGACTTTGATGTGATTCATGAAAGAGGTACCCGATCCTCGTTGGGCTCATGACTGTGGTCGTACAATACTTACACCTCAGCAGTAATAAAGTACCAAGTACCTAGTACCCTCCAATATCTATGGCTTGGTCGAAGCGAGAGTGTATTCACAGCCCCGATAGTTAAAGATAGCAACTGCAAACATAACCGTAGACCCCATAACTGATTATTTTACGGATCTTGTGATGGCAATAATATGCGGCCGACGTCAACAGGAATTCAGAGGAGAGTGCAAAAAAAAACGTGTGTGGTGCGTGCCAGGTCTGGATGACTTCTATTGTTGCTACCTTTCGTCCCAAGAAGCAAACTGTTCCGTGGCTCTGGATCCAGTCATGCCTCTTGGAGCAACGCGTCCAATCTTCCACCAAGATCTGGAAGTTTGCCTTGCTTACTCTTTTCGCCCCTGTTGTTTACATTTTCGACAATTCATTGATACCCCCTCCCCCAGACAAAGACCACCCCCCGTAAAGTATGTCGGTATGAACAGAACATCGACTTCGATGAGTCGTCCAAGACAAATTGAAAAAGTGCACACCACCGCCACCAGCATTGCTGTCATCCGCTGTGTTGGATCCTCGTTTCTGACCTGGCCGCCTGCCCGGATTGTGAGATATTTGTGGCCGATTGCGGTATATCGAAGCGCTCTAGCCGGAAGAGAATGTTCTCTTTCCGAGTTCGACGAGCTCCGAAGGGAAAGAACATCTTTGGGCAGCCCCCGTATGGCATCACTATCCCCTCACTGATAAAAATCCCGTTGGAAAACCATCACTATGAGTCGCAGGGTCCACAAGCAATTACATCCTCCTTAATCAAGTCAGCTTCCCGGGTGTGGATGCGATTTCAAGGTGATGTTTGTCGATACAGGCGGCGAAGCGAAAAGAATCGAAGGTTATAGGCAGAAAAAGAGATCATGAGGGCAACCTGTCCGTATGTAATGGATTTTTCTGCAACGGGATTCCCGCATACATATTTCCACAAGACATGGCTGTTGGGCAGACCCAATAGGCTAGAACCCTGCAAGAACACGCGATGTATGAGAGCATTCGTCTGATATTTATTTTTTTCGGTGGCCCACCACATCCTCCACCTGCGATTCGTGAATTGGAACTACACGTTCTGAAGCCTCCAAGCTCGCGCGCGTCATCATGGAAGACAGAGTGGGCGTGAGATAGATAGAGGCGAGATGATCACTCCGCGTTGCGGCGGATGTTCTTCACTGGGTTCACACGAATTCGATTGGATGATTGGACGCTCACAGTCGAGAGGCAGACTCAAGCAGGAAAAGGCAAAAAGGCAAGAGAGCTGGATTTCCTTTTTCCCACGCAGCTGGAGCCGGGAAAGGCAACTTGATTGGTTGGGACAGGGATTGGATAATTGGTTGGTGGGTTGGCTAAGTTTTTGCTGTATATCGGCTGGCTCTCACACTTTCGAATCACGAAGGACAATTCCCTAACCCGTCCAGTACATACCATTCATTTTCGCATCGCCCCAACCTCCTCTCTCCTTCACTCGCTCTTTTTCCACTATTCACCCTTTTTTCCCCTCGACCGCCGGTCACCCTCGACCCAGTACCATTTTGCACTACTCCCATCCAGCGCGGCATCGCCAGAGTAGTAGCATCTCGCCGCCTTCTCTACCTCTCTCTCCCCTCCCATTTCCTTCCTTCTCCCTCCCTCCCTCCCTCCCACCGTTCCCTCCTCCCTCCCTTCCGCGGGCCCTCCTCCTCTCCCTTCTCTCCTCTCTCCTCCCCCCCTTTCCCTGGCTCCGCCTCCCTTGCTCTACTCACATTATCACCCTACTTCCGAGTTACTGCCGCCTGCTATTACCTTACTTTTGACGGACTTCCGCTATCCGACCGATCTCGAAGACGAGTTCCGCCGCCGCCGCCAGCACTTCCACTCGACCACTGCCAGTCGTCATTTTCGCGGCACCATTACAGTGGCTAGTGACATAGCGCGGTCTAACGGGCGCAGGCATTCGGGGGATCTAGCAGAGAGCTACTACAGCATACTAGACCACGCACAACCAGCTAGGTCCGACGCTAAAAAAAATTAAAACTTTCAGAGAGAGGAAAGAAAGGCAGCGAGAACACGACCCTCAGTCAATCGGTCAATCAATCTATCAATCTCTCCAATCTCTCAAATCTCTCGCTGTCCCTGCCACAACCCTCTTCCCCCCGTAACCCGCACTAGAATCTCTGCCCCTCCCCTCTCTCCTTTCTTCTTTAGTCTCCTGTAACGCCACCACCACCACCACCACCATCTCTCTCCTCCACCATCTTTTTTCCTCGGTGTGAGTTACTTGAGCTAGCAAACTGCCCTAAATTTCTTGCTCTCCCTCTTCATCACCACGCGACGCTCTTGCCTTCCGACACTAAAACCCAACCACTTTGACACCAAGCCAGACCTTTCCGGAAATCCACCATCCACCAGTCCCACCCCAACTCAAGGTTTCACCCACACACCTTTCTTACCACGCAGACTCTACCGACACTGCACACCAACGCACCACCACCCAACCAACCGCTACTGTCACCTTACTTTGTGCACCAACGAACGCACCGCCTCTTTTGCAACCGTCCTCGGCTCGTCCTGGTCTGAGTTGAGTTTCCGCTACAGCCAACCTACTTCTTACACCTTACACCCCACCCAACCCAACTACATACATACTACTCTCATCCACTACTACCTACTGCCTATCTCGCAACCTACCCAACTGGCCAACGTTCCCTAGAGTAGGCAGACCCGTTCGTTCGTGTCACGAAACTCTACTTGGACTTCAGCCTCCATCCCTCCCCCCACTACAACGTCAATCAATCGGTCAAAGTCAACTCAAGACGGTCAGTATTGTAATTAATCGGTACCAATTGATTGCTCCCTAAGCTTCCGCTCCGAGACGGATTCCCGGCTCGCACCCATTCATTCACGTCGTTTAGACCGCTTCCAGTTGGCTTATACAACAATAGCATGGTAGTACCTTATACGTTGTCTACTGCTCAATATCAACAGAACGGTCACGCGCAAAGTCAACAATATCGTCCAAATTCCTCTATGGACAACAGGCCAACACCACCAGAGTATCCATCAACAACTCTACCGACGTCCACTTCGTACCCAGGCTACCCTCCAACACACATCGACCCACAGAGCGGAGACAACTCTGCAAGCACCCCTCAACACCAACACCAACAGTCTGCACCGCAAGACTCACGATCAACCTACTCAAATTCAGCAACCCCAACGTCTGAGACCAGTGCGATTTACGCGAACAGGACTCCTACTTTCGGTCCAGATCAGATTATAGCCGCGCCTCGTTACGTGGACGGCCATCGTTACCAATCAACAAGTACATCAAGTGGAGGTATGGCTCGCAACGTTTCTACGTCCAATTCTCCAACAGTCAAGTCGGATCCTGAAGTGTCTGAAGATTCAACCGTGGCAGCTCCTAGTCCTGCCTTTGCTTCGCCAGGCCATTACGGTTCGCAGTACCCTCCCGGCCCGCACGCGATGAGTGAAGGCTACCAGCAGCACCCTGGTACCCCCAACCAGGGATGGAGAGCAGACTGGGGTCCATATGGGCCGGCTCCTCATCAGATGAACAGTCCATATGGACACCCCCCGTCCCCCACCACGATGACTGGGGCTCCCAACATGGTTTCGACTGCACGCCCTGTGTCCGCACAGAAGCCTAACCGCAAGCGTGCCGGGGATCAACCAGGAGCCAACCACCCGTTGTCGCAAGTCTACTCCTTCGTTCCCATACCCGGTGCGACACAGAACAAGCGTCCACGTCGGCGTTACGAGGAGATTGAGCGTATGTACAAGTGCGGCTGGAATGGATGTGAAAAGGCTTATGGCACGCTCAACCATCTTAATGCTCACGTGACTATGCAAGGTCATGGCGCCAAACGCACGCCTGACGGTATGTTATTTATTGATTTCCTGTTTTGTTACTAGTTTTTGGGCTTGCACCTACCACGTTGGTCGGGTCCAACTTTATCGCGTCAGGAACGTGTTAGCCTAGCGCAGCCCCCACCACACCACATCATATGCGCCCCTCCATCTTTTTACTTTATGTCTAGTCCCATATAAGGTAGCTGCTACTAACACTCTAGAAAAATAGAATTCAAAGAAATTCGCAAGGAATGGAAAGCTCGCAAGAAGGAGGAAGAGGCTCAAAGAAAAGCCCAAGAAGACGAGCAGCGCAGACGAGCTCAAGAGGAAGGCGCCGCCACTACTTCTGCTGAATCGCAGCCTTCGATCGCCGGGTCCCCTTACGTTAGCGGCATGGCTCCTGGACAGCGCCAGCTGCCTCCACCTCTCTCGTACCAGCCCAGCGTATCGATGGCTGCCAACGGTGTCCACTACAGCCCTTCGAGTGCTCCTACTGCCCCTATGGAGAATATGCAGCAGTACACTCAACAACCGATGTACGCCGGATATGTTGCTCCTCCTCAGTATGGGGCACAACCACAACAGATGTTTGCTGGTCAGCCACGTGCTGCTACCACACAGAGTAACGGTAACACTAGCACCACTACCGGCGGTGAGGAACCTGACGCGGATGCTGAGCTAGACCCTGATGTTACTGCAGCTCCTACCTATAGTTCCTGAACACGACCTATTACGACTGAACCAGTAAATACCGTTTTTTTCCCCGGAAGTTGCTATACATACTATTGTTTCGAAGGAAAACGAAGAGATGATTTTCATGAAGGTGGTGGGAGGGATGGTCTCCTTTGGGTGGTGAGGGTTTACTTTCTTCGTTATACTATTTGTCCTCTTCTGTGTTTATTGTTTTTGAAGCCCAATTTCTTTGACCTTTCCCATCTGTTCACTTTCTATTCACCCAGCCGACGTTTCATTTTCGGTGTTTATACTGGTGAAGGGCTAGATCTCACATGGGCTCCTGCTTTTTAGTTGTTTCATTGTGTTGCTTAGAACTGGTTAGGTGCATTCTTCCGGCGAGAGCGGTGAAGGTACGGAGAAAAGGCGTGTTGCGTGTTGTTGATAAGGGGGAGAGGTGAGGGATGAAAAGTAACCGCCTGTTGTCGTCCTTTTGTTTTCGCAGACGAGTATATCTATAACCCCCCTCTTACCATATCTCTCTTCCTTTTGGGTAATTTTTTTACCTATGTTTCATTTTACTCTATGGGTTGGTTGAGTTGTTTTTTGTTTTTCTATTATTTCCTTTGTTCGCTAAATCTCTTTTGTACCGGATGGTGAAGTGTGTTTCTAGTTCTCGCTGTCCAGACTGCTATCTGGCTGCCTGTAATTACTTTTTGCGTCGTATATATTTGTGAGAGCTTGGGGGGCAAACAATGGCATATCATACTTGGGGCTGCGAGTTCTACTATTCATATTGCGGGGTTTCTCATCTCGATCGTCATTGAAAGTTTATAATGTCTACTTAAGCACTTCTCGAGTTACTGCAGTACTGCTATATACCTAAGCATGTAAGAAGCAATATTTATTTTTTCCTCATGTGGATGAGAATACACTTTTGAAGCAATATCAACCAAGGGATTGGAATCTGAGTCTTCTAGCGTCATTCCAATAATGCACTTTTCGAACAATAGATTGAAGCAACCATCTACGGTACCCATCTAGTGGCTGTTGACATAGTGCGTTTCGTTCAGGCTCTAGTTCTATTTCTCTTTAGCGGCAGGTTTGGCTGCCTTTTGCTTTTTACCAGGTTGAGCGTGGTGGATGGTGGTGGTTGCAGCACGACTTGTGAAAAGTCGAGACCGAAAACGCTTTGAGCACCAATAGGCTTTGAGGGAGTGGGCCATACGGCTGATACTCCCATAGCGAGCACAGTTAACCTTTTACTTCGCAATATGGGAGCGGGGAAAAGGATATGACCCTGTTACCCCGTCCTCTTTTTTTTGTTGTTGCTGTTGTTCCCCGTGCCTTTGGAAAGTTTGACAGCTGGGACTAACTAAAGATTGGTGGGAGTTTACTGACTGGTTTTCCCATCGTCATCCCTTCAGGATCGGCAAAGCAGTGACTTGCATCGCGCGAATAGGACAACTCCCTTTCGACCACCAACCATGCTCTCGAGAGTATAGTCGACCCATACCGCATAGCCCCATCCAAATCATCCGAAACGAGGATTTGTGTGTGTGGTTTCTTTTCAACTTTAGCCAACCAGGTCTCACATGTGGGTCCCAATACATTACATATCACGAAACTAAAAAAACTGCCAACCCAACCCCCCTCCCCCCTTCATCATCGATTTGTGCATCTTCTTGGCTTTGCCAAGGTAGATGACAAAAAAAAGTTGAAATTGGGGAATGAAACGGCATATTCCACCTTTTTTTTTTCTAGTGGTAAAACATTTCATTAACGGATGTACGGGAAACTAAATGAAACAAACGGAATGAATTCGGACACAACATGCAAAGCAGCAAGCACGAGTTTGTTTTTTTCTTTTTTTTTTTCGGTGGTGGTGAGGGGAGGGGAGGATAGGTCACCTGTTCCGGAAGTCTTTCCTCATGATCAACCGGTGTAGTTGCCGACAATCCTCCTGTTTGAAGGGTGAGGGGGGGTATGATGAAAGGGACGGGGGAAAGAGGTTATTCACCACAACCACATCCACCACCTAATACCGTCACTTACCGCCTGTTATTTGTTGATTGTTGCAAAGGACAATCGGATAACGCATATCGGCGATGGCCAGATTGGTTTGATATTGAGGACTGGGCTACCAATGGGCCCGCCCGCGTCTTCTTTTCGTTCAGGGTCTTCCGGGGGAAGAATGCAATGCAGCCCCATGCGTGGGGGATATAATGTTACATACCGGTACCGCGGCCATACGACAACTACGATAACGAAATATGCAACAGAAACCCACGAGTACATCATCGAAACAACAACCCTCAAAAAGGAAAGAAAAAAAAAGGGAAATGCCGATCATGACCTGGATTTGGATTTTGTTTCCGAAAAGAGAGAGTTTTTGCACTCCGTTATATGTACGGGAAAAAGGGGGGTGAACAAAAAATTGTCTATAAACACATACCTAAAATTTTGGTTATGGATAACACAGAATTCTCTTCGCATATCGAAACCCGGGGTTCACCGCGGAGTTTACTTGTGACGATGCAGCCGAAAGTTTTTTTGGATATGCAATGGAATTAGGGCATGATATGGTTTTCATCCGAACTGATGAAGCAGAGAGGGGGAATATGCATTGCACTCTCTCTCTCTCTCTCTCTTTGCCACTAACGGTCGATCAGAATAGCGCACACACCCACTTCTCTGCTTCCTAAACAGCCGAAACGGAGAAAGAAAAAAATTAGAACTGATATGGTGTCCTTTTCCCTTCCCTTGTTCTTTCACCCAGGTACAGACAGGTATCTACTATCTGTAAAGGGAAACCCTCGCTGTTCGTTCGATGATGTCAAGCGATTTGCGGCGCTGCTGTGTGACGATTCCTGCAGAGCCAGCCAGCCAGCCCAAATTTCTTCAGTCGGATGTAAACTTTCAGGGTTGAAGTGATGCACGCATAATTTGTGATTCACAAAGTTCGGAATGAGCTCCTTTCGTGGGGATATATATTGGTCAGAAGGGGGGGAGGGGGGGTGGCATGCGCCAGTTCGGCAACTTCTCGGAGCATTTGGGGGGGGGGGGCGGGCGGATATGTGTGCGTAAGAACAATCGGAGAAATGGAACTTCAAATGGTGCCCGCGTCCGGTTGGATTTTTTGTTTTGGAATGAGGTGTCATTCGTACTTTTTATATATATATATTTTTTTCTATTGTCACACAAAGAATTCGAAGGATAAAGTGCGACGGCGGGTTTTTTATTTTTATTTTGAAGCTTTCCCTAACTGGGAAATATATCAAGAAGTTAGGATTAGCTTGGGGGGGCATGTTGGGTTGAAAAATTATATGGGGAGGGATTTTTGTTGCTCGCCGGTCGAAGAACGCGGTTAGTACATATGCGTTTTTGGTTTGAGATCTTACTGAGATCTACGGTTCCCGAGATCTTGGAGGTTGGTTCGACCGGAAGCGTTCCTGCCTTGGAGTGTGGTGGTGGTATCGCGCCCGAGCGCGCGTGCGGATTTTTTTTCCCCAAGCGCGTCAAAAAAATTATTTAGTGAACCGGTGAAGGACGATTTCGGGATAGACGCAATGAAGCCCGACAACCAACCCAACCAATCTCCCCACCTCCCCATGTGGAAGGGACTGCTTCATTAGGAGGAGGAAACACGGTGTATGGAACGTGTACGACACGTAGATGCTTTGGCATGGCTGCAGAACGCGACTCTCGTGACATTCCCCGTTTATTGTCAAGGCTTAGCCTTGTCTGCCAGCCTTGTGAGTGATATTGCACGTTCTTGAACTGCCCAGGCCAGTTGGGAGGGAATTGATTTTCGCAGGCTTCCATCACACGACACACAAACACACATAATATCGCAATTATTTCTTCGAATTCTCTCTCTCTCACCTCACATCTCAATATTTACCCCATTCAAAGGGAAAGGGGGGGGGGGGACTCGGGTCTATTCATCCCGGAAACTCAAAATAAGGGGATTTTGCACATATGCCATATGGGAAATACTCCTTTCTCCGGGCAGGATATCCGATACGGCAAATATCCGAAGCCAAAGAGCAAAGCAGCAACACGTGTCAACCCGGTCGGCTTCACTCCGGTTTCAATTTTTGATGATGATGCTGATGATGATGAGACAGCACAAAACTTTGGGGTCTTTCATCTGATCTATTTTTTTGTCTCGGCTCCACGGTAATATTCAACATATCGCCCGCCGGTTAGGTTGAACAACTGGCAAAAAGGATGAACTCTTCCCCCTCTCATCACATCCTTCCTTTCGTCATATGACAGTCATTTGATGCAGGCTCTGGATTCACCATGTGAAAAGGAAAATATGTGTGGTGGTGTGGGAGCAAATCTATCGAACGTTGTTATTATCGGACGATGCAGCACAAAGCACAATTGCGTAAGGAACTTCTTTTCCTTCTTCACATTACACATATCTAGACGCCTGGAGAAAACTTGCATATGTATGGTATATGTGGTTTTTTTTGGGGCTGCACGATTTATTGGTTACCACACAATATGCATTGGGAACCTATCAACAGCCAGCCATGCTTGAATGAACAAAAGTGCCCGTGGATTTTTCTACTGGATCAAAAATGTACACTGTTTTGCAACTGCACTCTTTCGCATCGCAGACCCCCCGGTGGAATTGAAATGCAGGACGAAAATGCGAATTGCATCAGCTGCCACCCATGCACAGGGCAGAAAGGCAAAGGCAAGGCACGGATATTTTTTTTCATCCAACAACGTGCGTTGCCTGCCCTGTCCGACTTAAATTCTTCAAGTGACACGAAATCCATCGTTCGCTAGTTGGGGTTGATATGGTATCAGCAAGTCAAGGATATTTTATTCCAATGGGGAACTTCCCAGTCGCAAGCGTTTTCTTCCCAGGTCACCGACTTATCTCTCCACCCTAACTTTTTGGTGACCAGCTGCAGCGATTTGGGGTGTCCCAAACTTTTGTACCCTTAACTACTCTGCATAAATAATCAACGGAACCCCCCGTTTCAATTAACTGTGGCTGGTTTTCTTTTACCCTAGGTACTCTATATAATTAGGGAAGGGTATACTATACTTAAGTATTTAATCCGCTCAATTGTGTGTGCATTAATATCAAAGATCCCCCAAGGATCAACCTACCAGACACACTCAATCCACCTCGCCTAGGGCTGGGAACAATTCTAACTATCTATCTCTAGATAAGACTGAACAAACCACCTGGTTCAACCAAAGGTCGCTTGTTTAGTTGACATCTGCTTAATTGCGTGCGTCCTGTCAACCCTTCACCCTTTACCACCATCGAGGCTAGGTATTCTACCTAAGGTATCGAAGAAGCTTAAGAAAACGGCGATACCGACATGATCATGACTATCTGGAAGACCCACCACCATTATAGTAAGCTAAACCCTATCAAAAGTGGTTCTCTTGTGTTGCCTGAGATGAACCACACCCCTCTATCCCCCCCCAATATCACGGGAGTTATTTCGGTCATCGACATCAACGGCTATAATTCCGTCGCGGGAACCTCGAGCGGTAAAATTTGGTTCGTTTACGCGAAGCCGGGCTCCACTTTTTTTTTGTTTTTTGTTCTGGATAGGTATGCCCTTCTGTCATGTGAGGTTGTGTGCTGGCTTCTCTGTGGGCTGTTTTATATACATGGAAGAATTTAATGGTCGTTTAAAAAAATCCCCGAAGTCACACTTTTTCAGCCACAGACTTTTCTACTAGGGTTTTTTTTAGTGAATCTCGTCTCGAGCTAACGGTAGTGGGACCGTTAGGGAAATCAAGGACTTACCCTTGGTTAAACAAATGAGGCACAGTATAATAAACATCCAAATTATGGATGGAGCTAAATGTTTGCTTTTTTTTGTAGTGTGGGGGTTGGCGGGCATGACGGCGGGCATTGCGGCGAGCGAGGATTTGTGTAGTCGTAGTTTTTTTCATAATGCCTCGGAAGACGCCTCGAGTTGCTATCGTCGGAGGTTCCCCTAATCACCTCAAGGCCCGATATTTACTCTCAGAACTTCCTCAAAAGAAAAGACTCAAATAGTTATAAAAAAACAAAAAACAAAACTCGGTCACAGCTCTCTCTCTCTCTCTCTCTTTCCTCGTGCCCCGGTGGGATTCCTATTTTGGACAAATTCCAGAAAATTCTTTAGCATGGATCCCCGGCAAGGATGGGCAGGCATACGTCGCTTGCCTTCCCGCCGTGAGCGCCGCCTCATTGAGGAGAGTAACCAAAACCTTATTTGCGTGCATTTGTTCTATATCTTTCAACCCCAGCCCAATTAAATTCCGAGGTCCCCTTCAACGAAATTAAAAAGAACCTTCTTTAGCCGCGCGCATCATCTCGTCATCTTCACATTGCGGTAACTGGGTAAGGTAGATAGGCAGATACATGTATCTACCTTGTGGGGGGTAGGGCGGGGGGTGGCATCATATCGTATCTCAACTAAGTACCTTCCTTCCTTCCTTCCTTCCTTCGGTCTTAAAGATAGAAGCCAGAAGGTAGACAAAATATCTCATGACGTAGATTTGTTCGTTTGGCCCTTCCCTTCCTTCCTAGACGATATTGATGGGGAAATATTCAATTATTCAATGTTTCACCTTTCAATTGCAAACCCCCCCCAGCAAGGCTGAAGAAAGAATGTCACGATCTCCCGTGGTTTTTATTTTGTAATCATATTAACTCTATAATCGGCCGCTAGCGTATTGTTTGTAGTTTTGTAACTCCCTTCATATCCCCCCCGTCTAAGGTCGTCCCTGGAATATCGATATAAGTCATTTTCTCCCTCTCTCTCTCGCCCCCATTCTTCACGATTATGCTGTTGAAAGTGTATCCTGGGATTCATCGTTGACTAGGGGGTATTCATTGCCTACCCTATAAGATTGTGGTTGGGGGTCAGAAGTTAACCAGCTCTCGGGGGGAGGTTACGGTAGATCGGAGTTATGGGTATATATAAAGTTAGTGGAACTTTTTAAAAAAAACAAGCTAAAAGTAAGTGATCCTTCGCGCAACTTTTATCTATACCGGATTCCGAACGCATCCGTCCGCTTCATGGCCATGGAATGGCCCATTCACAGTACAGCGATTAGAAAATATATGAGGCGGGCTTTTCGTTTGATGACTTCGTGGTGGAACCTCTCCCGCCCCCTTCAATGTGCTGTTCGTTCCATATACTTCGAACCACGTTCAATTTGCCGTGTCACTGCAGTTGTCATCGCGTGCTCGCGCCTCTCCGAACTCCGCTTCTTCGGTCAGGAGCCCGTAGTTGTGATGTATGATAATGGCTAGGATAGGATGCTCAGTGTGAATTATCTATTTTCTTTTTTTTCTCTATTCCCGCAGAATACACAGGAGGAGAAGGGATAATTCTCCAGTAAGTTGTGTTATGAAGATTAGATATATTGCTTTGCGCCCTCCCCCCCGCACGGCACGCAACTATACTTCTGTCGTCGTTCGTCGTGTTGTTGGCAAATGCGGTTTTGTAGGGATTTACCTATCCTTTTTTGGGGATCCCCTTCACGCGTTGGGGGATTGAACGATCGAGATGCCGCGCGGATTTTCCTTTCTTGCGGGTTTGTTGTGGAACAGGGACTGGACTGGATGTTCCGTAGTAATCCGTGGCCACAATTGGAGCCATGCTCTATATGGATGTAGTGGACTCTTTCTTTCTTATTCTGCCGCGTGAACAACGACTCTATTCGACACTACCTAGTCGCGATCGCCAGCAGCGGGTTTTTCATAAACAGTTCAAAAACTCGTGGAGGTCAGGGTGTTCTTTTCTCATCCATCTGCCGGTTCCCGTACAGGTGTATGTCGTCGGTCCAGAGTGTTCCGTGAACAAAGCTGCGTCTGCTGCTTTCGGTGTATATATCGAGATTTTGAAGTATTACTCCATCCCGCATATCTAGGTTATCGGCCGGCATGGTATTTTGGATATCAATGAGTGACGTTGTCGTCGTCAGCCCACTAAAAGAAAGCTTGTTTCTCTTTGGCGATGTTCTCTTCTTGCCTAGTGGGGTTGTACATTCGTGAACCTTAGACCCCAAGCTTGCTTAACGCCGGCTTTCTGAAGTTAGGATAGCTTAAATAACTCCTTTGTATGGGTGAAGTGGCCCATGATTGAATGTCCATTGTCTTCTTAATGAGTTTAAGCTCATCCTGCATGTTTATAAGAACACTAATGCGATGATTTTACTAGCCTAAACCCCCACACACAGCACGCATTACGACTCCGATCTAACCACCTCGTCCAAATGCACTCATCATCTAATAAGGAGCGCGTAGCTGTGAAAGCGCACCCGAGCCCGAGAGGATTGCCCAATCACCTCTCCTGGTGGGGGGCAATGCGGTCGAAGTAGGTACTCTATCTATGTCGCTCTGAGGGGGGTTGGGTACGGTTCTTCCGAAATTTCCATCCTCTTCGGAGGAGGAGGAGGAGCCGTACATATGTTGCTAGCTGAGTTTAGAAGATGCATTGGATGGGGTCCGACCGACTGTTCTTTTGCAAAGCTTCATTACAACCCGTCTCCGAACCGAGTCCTAGGTGCCATTATAGCGGTCCCGATAACACGCACCATAAATTGTTCAAAACCGTCATGAGGACCTCCCCTTCCGACAACAACCACTCGAGTTCTCCCAAGACTCCCCATCTTTTACGTCAATGGAGTAGTTTCCAATAGGGGATTTGAGACCAACTTCTCCTCACCAGCAAATGACAACTCCTAAGACCTAACGATTTAGGAGGTGGGTAACAACCACCACTTCTCGGGTTTGAAATCTTGGACTTACTCGGGAATTTCAAGGACTCTCCAGACCCCATACGGGAACTACTCCATTGGTACCAGGATACCTACCCGCCGGGCACGCGAGTAGGCACGGGGTAAATGACGAATACGGTGTAGAGTAGGACCAACGCGCCCATACGAGAACATGCGTTTTCTGGGACGCTCTAATCCACCAGAACTTCCTTCGCTTGAGGAAACGGAAAAGCTAAGTACCAACCGTCCACCAGTCACCCTTCGCCGGTTACTTGCATACAAGATTCCTAACCGGCCATGGCTTGCGCTAAGAGCGGTGTCCCCGACCTCTGGGTACGGTGGTAGAATGGAACCAACACGCCAAATGGGAACATGCGTTTTCTGGAACCCGTCTTGACTTAACTTCCTTCGCTTGGGCAAGTGCAACAGACTAAGATTCCAACGACGATATCTGTCGGTCACAATCCGGCTGACCTTTAGTCGCCGATCATTTGGGACCAACCGGCCAGGCTTTAAAATTTTGGATTTGGCTGGCCTGATTTCCAACTAAGTGCAGTCTCGAGAAGCTAGGCTTGCCCTAGCTAGTCTGAAAACCTCGCCGGCCGGGCCTTGTATCATGTACACCATCCGAGTTGCTTCCCTCCTTCAAGTACTACAGTACTACAGAGTACAGATACTCTCCATATCAGACGTCATGACGTGGTTTTACTGGATAGAAATCTACCCATTGATTTGAGTCTCGACCAGCTGTAGACTTCTCAGTAAGAAGTCTACTCAGATAAACTTGGTATGCCAGACCGTCGGAGATGAGTCGAAAGGAAAGGACTCACATTGATCCATCAATATTGCTGGGGATTTCTATATTCTCCTTCCCTTCTTTATATGGTTGCTTTTTTTATAACACCGGAGAGATATTACGGAATCTCAGACAGTCGAATCTAAAAGAGTCCGTGCAGTCTTGTTGCAGAGTAGCTCTGCATACTTTCCATGGAGGTCAACTATCTTCACAACCTTTAGGCACGGTGCTAGCCCTTCTCCAAGTTATCAAAGACACGCAATGGGATCAACACTGGACGACCGTCGTTCGGGATCTGCATTCCAGAGTAACTTATGGGGGATCAGCATCAACCTCATCTTGATAATCCGGCCGTACAGCAACGCTTGACGTTCGATAATACACCCGCAGGTTTAGGGCTAAAGTCCCTTCCCTGACAATTGGGAATTGCTGTGGGGGCGAACCGATGTTGCTCGCCGAGGAACCAACCCGTTACCACACCGATCGCCCGATTTGGAAATATGGATCAGACCCTAGCTATAGCCTCGGCTGGAAACTCTGCTGTGAAGTGAGTAGCGGGAAAGAATTGTCTGACCAAGACTACCCAATAACGAGGCCGAACTTGTCTCCGTCGGACGAGATATAGAAAGTTATATATGGTAAGGTACTCCTCGTGGCCATGGTGTGTGGTGTATTGGATATTAACAACCTTGTTATAGGATAGGCATTGTCGTCGTATAATCAAGAGCTTGGTTTAGGATCCGATGATTGAGCAATCAAGCCAGTGTTTATCGGAAGCGATATGGGAGAACGGGACAATGAGGGGAAGTAGAAATATGTAAGTATGTACGGTGGGCCCGGGGTATCTATCGATTACTGGGCAGACAGGAATAGCTGCTTCCAGAAAGAAGTGATATCACTGGGAAGCGGAGGTTGTGTGCAAGAAGTATGGTAGCGGGTACAATTCTAGATCTAGATACTGTGCCATGGGGGGGAAAGTTAATTTATAAAGATACCTGAGGGATAACAGCATCTAGACATATAGATGTGTAGTTGTTGCCTTAGGGTTTGAGCCCGTGCTGCAATAATGGTATAGAATATATACATTGTGACAAGCGTCAGGGTTGTTTAAAAAAACTTGGGGGAAGCAAAAAAGATGATTTCGCCCAGGCTCGATCTGGGGACCTTTTGTGTCCAGATTCGGGAATCTGTTAGACAAATGTGATAACCAACTACACCACGAAACCATCGATATGCACAACCAAATTTTGTGCCTTTTCACCTGCAACTGCATTAAATATCACACGATGAGCATTGAATACTGATGCTTAAGTCAGCTTTTCTAGAGGCAGTCAGCTGTGATAGTCAAATCGCGGCGACAGCCAACTCTCCGACTTACCAAAACCGATCAATTACCTATTTGCTAGCTACAATCGCTGAGTTCATAGTTATAACTGTACTCTACTCATCTCTATGTTCATCGCCGTGCCCATGGCTGAACCCATACTTACGCCTCGCCTGATTGCCAAATAGAGCTCGTGGTCTCGAGTCACATCATTTCCTGCCATTGTTTAGAATTTGCTTCAGACTTGTTTGTGAAACCCTCCGGTTTCGTCAGGTTCATCTCTGCAGGAGTCCAGTACAACAATTGTAGCTAGAAAGTGAGCAATAGTTTAATAGTCTAGAAATTTGACTGTCTCTAGGATTTGACTGTCAAAGCTGATTGTTGGCATTTTTTTATACAAGAGCTCAAGCTTTGAATCTAAGCTATTCCCATATCTTTCATCACCTGAACTGCGATGTGACCAAGAACTTTCGTCAGCTAGGTCTCTTTGTGACTGAGGAAATTGTTGTTTTCTACCTTCACACAAGCACCATGTGAACCGCTGTATACCAAAACAACCAATGAAAATTCTCATCTTTCCGCTGAGCATATGTTTGGACGGCCGTGGAGTGAGAAGCCGTGAAACGATGACATGCATCACTCGTTCCATGAAAACAGGATAGAGTGACGAAAGGTCCAATTCATTGTATTACATCATTGGCCCAGTTCAAAAATAAGTATATGGTACTTAAAGGCAGTAAATATCCATGGTGACAAAGTGTGATTCGCCATGTCGAGGTGCATATACGGGCATCAGGGCTCGTACAAGATTCGTGCGTGACGACTTCTTTCAATATCAAAAGCCTAAAGATGCGCTGAACCGGGACCTCCGTGATACATGACTTGGAGCCTAAGCAGCTGCTGCAGCGTCATCCACAAATTTCAGGTCAGATTTGCATGTGGGATTCCGCCTCTATTTTTGGTGAGAAATGCTGCAAAATGCTTATCTACTCTGGTCCTGAAATCTATGAGTCCAAACAGTCTAAATTCCGAAATATAAACACATGCACATGCTGACCAAGAAGCCGTCTGACAGACTACTGCCGAGGGTGTTGGAATATTCCGTACCTGCTGATCCACCTTATCTTTTCCACAAAGAAGCCCGATGCGGGTGAAAATCTATGGTCTGTGGGAGGGTGTCTCTTATCCAACAATCCATTTCCAGTATGGCATCGTAAACAAGGTAAATCTATCCCCCTATCAAGCCGGTATTGAAGGAAAAAAAAACACCAATGCATGGACGCAAAAACACACGGTACACGAAAACCCCCACCGTCATTACTCCGATAGAAAATCCATTTTTCCATTTCTCTCGACACGATTGTGCAAACAGGCTGGTGTTTAGGTACATGGTTGCAACCATCCCGAAAGAAGATGTTTCGAAGAAAGGATGGAAAAAAATGCCACTTAAAAACAGAAAAGAACCCAAACAAACCACTTTTTTCAAACCGTTATGCCCTACGTCTTCATAGCTCCCCCATGGAAGCCGGACTGTTGTTGAAATTGAACATTCTTCTGCGGTCGTTGACCACCTTCTCGGTCTCCCTCTCGTCCACCGCGTCCACCGCGCCCACGTCCACGTCCGCGTCCACGGGTACCACCCCTCTGCGCACCGCCCTCCTGGAAGCCTCCCTGTCCCTGTGTCTTCTGCTCCAGATACCTCTCGTTCATCTCAGTCAAGCCACTAGCCTTATCAGCAAGCGTGAGAGCCAAGGTCTGTAGTCTCGACAACTCAACACCCTTCCTGAAGATGATGGCATTATTGACTTGGTCCAAGGCAGCCGCGATTTCCTCGTGGGCAATCATCTTTGAGACAAGTGCAGCTACCTTCCGGTTGGGGAGATCAAACATCTCGGTCAACCGATCGAGCGAGAGGGTGTCGTAGAAGGGTGCGTATGTAAACAGGTACGTCCGAAGACCTTCCTCCTGAATCTTTTCGCTCAACATATCCTTAATCTTCTGTGGGTCTGGTAGGAGATCCCAAATCTTGATGGCATGAATCAACTCGCTGGACTTTTTCCATTCACCAGCCGCCAAAGCCTTAGCGGCCTGCATGACATGATCCCTGGTGTTCTCCGGAGGGCCGGTGAAAATCTGTCGCTCATGGTACTCGAGCATTCTTCGGAAGGTCTTGCTGATAACACGTTTTCGGACGTCGGGGCTTGAGCCAGTAGCGGCAAGGGCCGGGATCTCCAGCAACATGGAGCAGGTAAGATAAGCACACTCCAAAAGCTCAAGGTTAATGTGCTGGTGGAACGGAAGTTGCCGCTGACGTTCGAGACGTTCCTGCTCAGGAGTAACCTGCATGTAACGCTGAATTTGTACACCCTGAGCCAAAAGCTCCTTGAGTCTGCCAGTTCCGCAGATCTCCTGCATCGCGGTCTGTGCCTCATAGATCAAACCTGCACGGAAGGCACAGAGACCGACCTGAACAAGTGTACGGTTGTAAAGAATTTGTGTGCTAACATCTGCAACGTGGATTGTCTCTTGCAAATGTGACATAAGAAGCATGTCGCGAGCTTTGTAGAACTGGTTGTGAAGGGCGTAATGGTAAATGTGGCAAAGCATGGCACGAGTACGTAAAACGGTAGCATCATGTTGATAAAGATACGTGCACAAGACGTGGAGGAGTTCACTTGCGGGGCCTGTCGCCTTGCTTCGTGGGGAGATGATCGAATCGAGAGTTTTGGGTATTGCCTTCCAAGCTTTGTCCTCGCCGGTCGTGATAACTTGCTCAGGCTGCAATAATAAGCTATTATGAAACAGGTTCAAAACGGGACCGGGAGTAAATACCTTAAAGTAAACATGGTCCAATCTCCGCATGATGACACGATTTAGGGATTCATCACTAGGGATTCCCTGTTTGCTGTGTAGCCGCTCAAGGTAGAGCTGACTTCGGAGAATAGAGGTATAGAGGGTTCCTTCATCGCTTAACCGCTCGATATATTCGGTAGTATGGGGATCAATGTGTTGTAATGAGCGGGTAAGCTCATCATCGAGTCTGTCAACAATTGAAACGATGCTACCAGGGACCTTGAAGATCTCCCCTTCCTCGGGCTGTGGGGGTCTCTCTTCATCATCCCATTCTTCGGCGGACTCAACTACCACAAACTGCGAGCTGGCCTCAAGGGTATTAATCAGAACATTGAACTCCTTCTCTGCACTGTTGAAAGTTTGCCCAGTCAGCTCTAAATTTCTAGATATCACGGGAATGGATAAACTAACGCTTTCCACTGCTCAACTGACATGTAAGACTGAGAGCCGGTCGTAAGATCGAATCGTGTAGAGATCAATGCAAGCAGAACCTTGATCTTCTGATATGACGTTTGTGCAACCTCCAACAACTTCTCCATGACTCTGATTTGCTCGCCCCTGTCCGTGTTCTTCTTACCACGGCTCTCAATGATCACCCGAAGGTGCTTAAAGATACTCTCAGGGGTGTAGCTGAGAGTCTTTCCACCACGGCCAACTGTCGAAAACCCGTCATCGTCATCGTTCTCTGGTGCAACATTTTGCAGAGGAGACTTCGGTCCCTTCTTAGGGACTTGGACCGACTCCAGCACTTCTTCCACCACCATAAAACCATCCTTGTCCTTGCGGAAAGCTTCAATTTCCGTCTCGTATGTCCGGTTGTTCCGCTTGACCTTCTGCTTGATTGCGTTGAGAGCACGAGCATTGGCGGCATTCATTTTCTTGGCAGCAACCTTGTCTTTGATGGTGTCGTTCATGAACTCCTCCAGCTCGGCGATAGCTTTGATGTAGACCTTGGGTGCTGAAGTTCCCAGGCTGGTCTTCGTAACGGCCCTGTTGAGCTTGTCGAACTCTGCACAAAGTATTCCATCAGCATCGTGATATCGCTCCTATCCGGCCCTAGCCCCGCTACCCCGCCATCCTGCCACAGAACAAGGAAAGCAACACTAACCGGCAGAGATGGTAACCCAGTCGTTGATCTTCTGAGCATTCTCGATGGCCTTGATCATTCCTTCGATCTCCTCCTGCCGCTTGTCCTTCGCACTCTTGACAATTCGTTTGTCATCGTCCTCGTCGCTGTCATCGCTTTCTGCTCCTCGCAAGAACCGCGATCCTCCCTCTTCATCGCTATCCTCGTCGCTATCACCCCCCTCTGCAGATTCCTCCTCTTCGGAGCTTTCCTCCTCTTCAGACTCTTCTTCTTCGGAGTAGAGCTCCTCCTCGTCGGATGAGGAAGATTCACTGTCGCTGAGACCGCCGTGGAAAAACCGAGACATGGTGAAACGTGTGGTCTGCTTCGCGGTGAAAACGGGAGCGATAGCGAAGGAAAGGGCCTGCAGGGCAGATGCGTAAATCGATGCGGGGTGCAGTCGTTGATTTCGTCGTACTGTCGTATGGATGGTGAGGCTTGAAAATCTCAAAGAGCCAAGCTCTAACCAATTCCGGTTAGTTAGTGCGTACCCAAAAGTGCGTAGCAAAGCAGTCCCAACCGCCCTTCAATGAGTGAGATTATCGCAAGATTTCCCAATAGCCAACCTAATCTCAACAGAAGAAGGAAAGGAAGGAAGGGAAGGAATTGCCATATCATGATATACATGTGTGTTATGTGCTTAAGAGTATTTGGCGCCAATAGCCGAGAGCTGCTCTACTCAAAATCGGTCGAGCAAGTGCCGTCATGACCAGACGAAGTTTGACTCCTCTCCGCTCAAACTGATCCCCAATGTAGTACCCTTCTTGCTTTCATTCGGAGCAATCCAAACATCCACTTGACATCCAACACAATGCACTGAAATAAGCATGTGGAGGGAGACGCCCTGTACAATAATCGTGGGCACTTTCACTTTTTGAATCGTATCCCATCACTCGTGCCGGAACGACAATACTAGCCATCCCGCTCCCAACAGAAATAAATAATGAAACCCCCGTCAGACATTCAATCTCAATCACATATGCAGCTAACAAATGAAATAAAGGTCAAAAGCAAAAAGTAAAAAAGATAAAGGAGATGCCAGAAACAATACCCTGGCTAACCCAACAGCATCATCCTCTTTCGGAAATAACCATGGACTGAACTCTTACAATCCATTTCTCTTACAAAACATATGACTCCGGCGGTATCATTCGTTTTTGCCCAGACTCATACCCTTTCCCAGTATCATTCTCGCAGGAACGCTGCAGGACAGAGGAACCCCCGGGGGCTGCGTACTCGCCTGAACCAGCTCAAGTCATTTCCACACACAAATAAATATCCCATAATCAAACCTTGCTCCGTAATCTGCCCTTTCCTATGCCCATCGTTGCTGATTAAACAGCCCATCCTCTAGCGTCCGGTCTTCAAGGTTCCGTATTACTTGCGCCCCTCGATACTGTGGACCACCGCGACCTCGGTGTGGTCTGCCAGCAGTGGTATCGTCAGGCACGCCTCCTGGTGGAGGAGGAAAGTATGCCGGACTTGGTTGTAATCGAATGGGATGGTTGGGGTCCATCATAGAGGCTGCTCTCTGGATCTGTGGGGGGATACCGTCCATCATGGTTGTCGATCTTTGTCGACTTCGAGTGTTATTTGGACCATACATGCCTCCTTGATATTGACCAGGTAACTGAGAAGATTGCTGGCCATGCTGCTGTGGTACCATTCCACTGTACTGACTTCCACCAGAAGAATATGCTGGCGGTGCAGGCTGTTGCTGTGGAGGATTGTACATATTGTTGTATACTGGGGCTTGCGATTGCGGCGGGTTATGGTAGTTGTTAACGGATCCATAGCCGGTCGATGCCACCTGTGCCTGTGCCTGTGCCTGTGCCTGTGCTTGCGCCTGTGCCTGTGCCTGTGCCGCTTGGGCTTGTGCCTGGGCTTGTGCCTGGGCTTGGGCTTGAGCTTGGGCTTGAGCTTGAGCCTGGGCTTGGGCTTGAGCTTGTTGCTGCTTCTGACGATTTGCTTGTTCCGTTCGTTGCTGTTGTTCCATGGAAGACATGGGTGATTTCTGAAGCGGAGAGCTATTCTTGAGATTCATCGGTGGCACAAAGGGGCCAGTATATTTTTGCTGGGTGATGAAAGGGTGCATCTTGGCTTGTTGCGGCGACCACCGCTCCATTGGATTTATGCATAGAAGGCCCCGTACGAAATCAATGAATGCCACCCTGTTATTCATTTCTAGCATATAAACGTCAGTAAGCACTCTTTCAGAATGGTAATTTCTATATCAGACCTTTCTCAACCTCAATAGGCTTCATATTTTTCCTAGGCATAGCGTACTGTCGAATAATTTCTGGCAATGTGGTGGCTTGAAAGTACTTCTTGCCGGGCTGTTCCTTGGTTCCATGTTCCTTAGAATATGTCTCCATACTTTTTAATCGGTACGTTTTCCGCCCAAATTCGTCGGTAACCTTCTCGAAGAAATCTCCAGCTTGCTTTCCCATTTCTATCATCCACACCGGTGGCATCCCCAGCATCTCCGTTATTCGCGCAACTTGGTTGTATTCAGAACTTCCAGGAAACAGGGGAAGTCCAAGGAAAAGTTCAACCACAATACACCCCAATGACCACATGTCAATTGATGAGGAGTAGCTAGTGGTAGTATCAGTTCTGGCACATATAAAACATACATTGATGCCCAAGATAAATACTCACGGTAGACCCAGTAACACCTCGGGTGATCGGTAGAATCGTGACTGAATATATGTGTAAACAGTTTGTCGCTCGTCGCATGCAGAACCGAAGTCAATGACTTTGATAATGGGGCTCTCCAGACTGTATGGGATATCAGTTTGAACGGTATAAATATAGGACCCGACAAACCAACTTTTTTAACAATATGTTCTCTGGCTTTAAATCACAATGTATGAGTCTTGCCTTGTTCAGCAGACAAAGCGCATTCAAAAGCTGCTGAGCAAATACTCGAACTAGAGTCGTACTCAATCCCCGGAACTGATTTTGCTTGATGAGCTCGTACAGGTTTACGCTGAGAAGTTCAAAGACCAGACAAAGGTGCTGCTTGTGGATAAATGTGTCTTTCAACCGCAGGATGTGGTGGTCATCGTTTTTATCGAGCTTACTGTTGAGCTGCAAAAGACATTCGAACGAATGAATTTAGCATTTGACGGGCGACTTTGAGGGGTTGAAAGGAGGGGCTGTTGTACCAAGTCCAAGACTGAAACTTCCATCATGCTTTGGTTGAAATATGCGGTCCTATTCTTCACAACCTTGACTGCAACCACCTCCTGCGTCTTCAGGTTTTGGCACTTCACAACTTGACCAAATGTACCTTGGCCAAGTACATCTAATATCAGATATCGGTTCCTATCCAAACATATATTAACATCTAGTATACCCAACGAAAGTGAGCATGCATACTTTGTCTCTTCTGAACCCAAGATATCGTTGACGTATAAGATGTAATCACTGTCCTCATTATCGTAACCATCGTTCTTGACTCCTTTACTCGGCTTCGTTAAGACCCGTCGAGGGTTTCGAGAAGATTCATATTTGAACTGGGGATTACATATGCGGTAAGTAGAAGGAAGGTATGTGGTCAGAGCTTGCACAGGCTGATCAGCTATAAGTTAGCAGGGATCCCGAGAGACGGGTCGGACGGCACCCACGCTAATGAAGCCACCCTCGGGATTCGCTCGTCTGTGCGCAGGTTGGGCATTTATTCGAGGTTGCAGTTCACCCATGTTATTGACCCTTTGCAATCTTGGAGGAGGATCTCGTGGGGGTGACGGTTGAGTAGTGGGGGAGGGTTGTTCAAACATATGAGAAGTTTGTGATGTTGTTGTCGGCTGGGAATAGTATCGAGCTCCGCCATTTGAATCTGTTCCTATGTTTTGGCCTAAGTTTATGGGGTCCAAGGAAAGTGGGGGGTTTATAGCGGGGAGCGGACCTGATTGTTGTAATGAGGCTGATTGCTGCAGAGGATGCTGGTAGTTCTGGATAGGTGGTAGTGCACCCGAACGCGGAGAGGTGGCGGAAGAAGCATTGCTATAGTAGGACTGGGATGCATTGGTATAATTGGGCCGTGAAGGAGAATGTCGATTTGGCTGATAAGACGACATTGGGGGAAGGTTTGTTTGGGAGGTAGTGTACTGGCCTTGTTGAGGCATCGGCGAATATCTTTGAGTGGAGGTAGAGTCTTCGGATACAAACGGTTGTCGTGCTTGTTGTTGTTGCGGTTGCTGCTGAAACTTTCCTCTGCTGTATGTATCGGCGTCCTGCATTTGTATATCTATGAAATCGTTGGCGTTTTCGAGCCGCGTATTCGATGAGCCCACTACTGTAGCAGAGCCCGTTTGACCGTGATATGTCTGATATCCCTGTTGTGCATGGTGCGGTGTCTGCTGGGGCGGCGGCTGTGGGGAAGCGTACTCTTGCGGGGAAGAGCCAGAGTTCTGTGGCAGAGCGTTAACGGACGAGTATCGCGACTGACGACTCGTCGATGGATCTGTTGAGAAATTGGACCAAGGATCCATCATCCGCGGAAGGCACTCTAACCAGAGAAGCTATGCAGGGAGGTCTATGTTGAGGTCGTGGAGCTAATCAGGTTTTCTACCGCTGCGGGGGGATCGAGGTGAGAGGTGAGGTAAGGTCGGAGCGCGAGTCAGGTGGGATGCGCCGAGAAACAGCGACGATAACGCACCAGACCCTAACGATGCAATGCAGAGTAAGAGAAAGCGTCTCAGTGATGGAGATGGAGGTGGAGATGGTAGTGGTTGTGGTGGTGGTGCGGCAGCAGGTAATAAAAAAAGCGTCACTCTCAATTGCCTTGCAACACAAGAACCGGTGAGAAACGATCTTCGCCTTGTGGTGGTGGTGGTGGTGGTGGTAGTGGTGGTGGTGCTGCACCACTTCAACGAGGGGTTGGATAGTTGGCTGCGGCAGAGATGATGGTGGTGAATGGAGCAGTATGTAACTCTCGCCTAGTTCTCGCTTTCTCACTCACTCACCTTCGGACTGCTGATTTGACGAGCGAAAATCCAGTTTACCACATGGGAGAAGAAACGGAAGGTTTATTGCAAAACACTCATTTGCTTTCTTTCCTGTTCTCTTCATGAGGTGTAGCTGAAGGACTGGTAGTAGAGGGTCCATGACTGGTAGAATTACAGTACTGTGGGCGCTTATACCACCACCCCGCAATCATCCACCAAGATTTATCGCAAGAAGTAGGTAGAGTGTCGGTAGCTTATGCCCCTGGGCGCAACAACAACCAATAGCTTCCAAGATTGTCCGCAAAATGACCCGTTTCAAGGCTGTATGTACTGTATTTGATAAATGCGATAACCAAATGCTCTACCTGGTTTGTCCCAACTGCCTGATTATTTCATCCCATTCCTAGAATACGGCGTATACCTGCTAAGTATCACAAAAAGAGGATGGGAAACGCTGCATAGAAGGAACAAGGTAGCAAAAACTACGTGCCCACACCAGCCACTACAATTGGAACTTCTCCAGGAACAATCTCGCCACCTCAAGTCCCTCATCTATCTTGTCGACATTGGTACCTACGCCTTGGGTAGTCGGGCCCTTTCCGCCAGCCTTACCACCCACAACTTCACAAACCGCGCCTGCCAAATCCTGGGCAGTGGTTTGCTTTGCGAGATCCTGAAAACCAGCAAGTTAGTATATACCATTTAAAAGACATCTTCCTGCTGGGCTTACTGGAGAAATGTAGCACCCATGCACAACTTTCCCGTCACTATCATCTGCAGCGAACAGATACACGGTCTTGTCCTTGGCCTTGGTTTGCACATGTTTGAGCGCTTCACCTATTGCTTTAGTATTGGCCGAGATGGGTAGCTTTGCGACCATAGTCTTGCTGTCCTTATTCTTCTCAAAGAACTCCGCTACAGCATCCACTGCTTGCTTCATCTCCGCTTTCGACTTGGCTTTCTGCTCGTCCATCATCTTCTTGTGTATCTTCGAAAATTTATCCTTTAACTGAGACTTGACAACAGTAGAAATGGCCAGGTTATTGAGCTCCACTTGTGTCTTCTTGATTTCGGCTTCCTTCGCAGGACCCGATGGATGTTTCTCCAGAAGGTTGAGCCTCTCTAAAAACTCCGTGGCGGCTCTTTGGACGTCGTATGCGTCGTTTCCGGTCACGGCAACTATACGACGGATACCTTTTGCAATGCCAGATTCCTCCAAGATGACCAATTCTTTGATATCACCCGCCCTCTCTACGTGAGTACCACCACAGAATTCAACACTAACCGCTGCCCACGCAGGATTCTTGACATCCCTTAGAAGTTCCTCAACTGGTACGCCAACTGAGACAACACGGACCGGGTCAGGGTACGTCTCGCCAAAAACTGCGCGAACACCCTCTATTTCACGGGCAGTGGCAAGTGGAACGTCCCTTGAGTAAACTGGAAAGTTTTGCCGAATTTCCTTCGTCGAAATAGCCTCGATTTCGGCGAGTTGCTCCACAGTAACTTGGGACTTGTGAGAAAAGTCAAATCTCAACTTCTCGGCAGCAACCAAAGATCCCTTCTGATCAACCTCGTTTCCTAGCACTTTTTTAAGCGCGAGGTTGAGGATGTGCGTTCCGGTGTGGTTTTTACGAATGGGTGCCCTCCGTAGCTTTCATACCATCAGCAATCTTCAGTACAATGTTTAGTTTAACCTTACCTCGTCGTATTCGCTAATAACTTCGTCAAGCACCGAAAATGATCCGTAGTTGACGTACCCCGTATGAAGCACATAACCGGCATATGCTTGCACATTTGTAACATTAAACTCTGCCTTTCCATCAATGAGAATCTTTCCTGTATCGTATTCCTGTCCTCCTTGCTCTGCATAGAAGTTGGTTCTATCTAATATAATACCGATCTGAGCATCCGAGGGTATTCCCTCAGTGCTGTTCACGAAGAGCTTATTATGGTATATGGCCTTTATCTGGCTGGTGATGTCACCCCTATCTGTATGACCATTAGGAAGCTGTCACGAAGATACTCATGGGGGAATCAATACCATATTTGTACCGATCATCAGTTTTAGGTACATCTGCCATCATCTCTAGGTTACCCAAATCATGAACGTCCAGCTTGACGAGCTCTACGGCGCCAGATTTCTTCACGGCTTTACTGGCTTCCTTTGCATCTGCCTTGGCCTTTTCAAATTCTGCCTCATCAATAGTAAGATCCGCTTCTTCGGCCATAATTCTAGTGAGATCAACCGGGAAACCGTAAGTGTCATATAAACGCCAAACGTCTGCCCCGTTCAGCGTCTTCGTGCCCTTCACTTTTGACTGCTGAGAGTATTGCCCGAACATCTTTTCTCCGCGGTCAAGGGTGCGCGAGAATGACACCTCTTCCTCGTTGAGGATTTCCTGGATATGATTTTGTTTCTTTCCGAGCTCAGGGAACATTCCGCTCTGCAAGGTCTTAGTCTCAATCAATGAGTGAGTTCAGATTCCGTAAAACATACCAACTGCTCAACTAGTGTGGGAACCAATTGGGAGAAGAAGTTTCCAATAGGTACGTCAAAATAACGGCGTGCATATCGAGCACCACGTCTCAAAATTCGTCTTATCACATACCCTCGTCCGTCATTGTTGGGAACGCAACCGTCGGCAATCGCGAAACCTAGAGTTCTAATGTGGTCTGCAATTACACGATATGCAGTATCAATTCCATCTGAGTCGTTACTTCCGAACTTCCCCCCATAAGGTCTAGCTTTGGTAATTTCCTGGATCTTCTGAAAGAGTGGTGCAAAGACATCGGTATCGTAGTTCGATCTCTTATCCTGGAGCACCGAAACCAACCTTTCAAATCCCATACCAGTATCAACGTGTTTGCTCGGTAATGGCCGTAATGAGCGGTCCGCCTCTCTGTTATACTGAATGAAGACGTTGTTCCAAATCTCAAGAACATCTGGATCATCTTGGTTGACAAGATGTGCAGCATTTCGTCCTCCGATGCGGTCGTAATGAATTTCGCTGCATGGGCCGCATGGGCCCTGATCCCCCATCTCCCAAAAGTTATCCTTCATATTTCCGGGTAATATATGGTCCTCCGCAACTCCCATAGATTTCCAGAGTTCCTTGGACTCAAGATCGGGCTCCAACCCACCCTCCTCAGAGCCTTCGAAATATGACACGTACAGCCGCTCCGGATCAATTCCATATACCTTTGTAAGAAGTTCCCAAGACATTGTGATGGCCTCCTTCTTGAAGTAGTCACCGAAACTCCAGTTTCCCAACATTTCGAAGAACGTCTAAGATGTCGTGAGTAAGCACTCCCAGAGGCGAAAAGACTGGTAGTACAAACGTGGTGATAACTGTCTTTACCAACATCATCAAGGTCATTGTGCTTGCCACCTAACGAGCGCATTAGATGTAATAATATCTGGTTGGTCTCGGGTGGACAAACCTGCTCTGATGCACTGCCGCGACAGTCAGCACAAATCTCTTCCAGATAATCTCATGTAAATAGTAGAGCGACTACCTTTTGCGAATTAACAGCACGCTTCAGTTTAGCAAAGTCCGATGAAGGGTCAACAGTTCCAAGAAAGATCGATTTGTATTGGTTCATTCCCGCATTTGCGAATAGAAGAGTTGGGTCCGAGTGAGGCACGACCGAAGAGGATGGCACTAGGACCTCGTTATCAGTACGAATGTTACCACAAGATCGACGACGTTGAGCGACAAACCAAAGGTATGGCCATTTTTCTCGAAGAACTCAATAAAAGTATTTCTGATTCGTCCTGCGCTCCACTCCATGGTGACTGATGGAATCTCGGAAGTGGCAATTGTGGAGGTAGAGGAGAAAGTTTGGCGGTATCTGCCGGAGGTCACAGGAAGGTGGGGGAGGAGGAGGAGGGGTTGGGGTTGGCGCCGGTGTTGGTGTTGGAGGGGTTGTATGGTGGGGTGGTAGAATTTGAGGCGGCGACTGAGGTGCAAGGGACCGCTCGAGTGAGTCAAATGCGACAGCGATTTCCTCTTAGCAAGAATACGAGACGAAGGCCACCAGCAACAACTACTATGAAGTCGAAGCAATCTTCGGCCAGTATTGTTGCTGCCTTGCTGAAGTAAGACTGCACTCATAGACAATTGCGCTTCTATTAGATGCTCTTCTCTTACCTCACCCCCTGGTATACGGATGGATTTGCAGCAAGATAACAAGGACCGGAAGGCAATGCGAAACGCAAATTGGTGGGGAAAAAACCAATCAATCGAATTCTATGGCGGAGAGCAGGTTAGTTCCCGTTTTTTTGAGCCGCACGCTAGAGCATGCCGGTAGTCATGTTACCACTACGCGAGTCATACTCACTTAACGCGACACTCAACGCCGCGGCGCCAGCTCCTCGTTCCCACATCCATCCCCGCATCGCACGAACAATCGTTTCCTCACCACAACCAAAAAACAAGCTTTATTCCTTACTCACGATGGATACACCAAAAGACCCGCCTACGAACCTCTCCCAACCTTCCAACCTGCTCAATCCTGCCGTAATACGCTTAAATCCAAAACTCATCGACCACACATCTCCCAGCGATTCGGGTGTCAATTCGCCAATAAATCCGGCCACCGAAGATGTCTTTTTCGGCGCCCGAGCTGTGGACCAGGCAGCACTGGAACGTGAAGTCGCCTCGAAGGTATGCTATTTGTTACTTGGTCAAGAAGCTTCCTGTGCTGATTTCGTCTGCTACATAGGCTGACCAAGCTATACTCGAGGGAGCCAACGAAGACGACCAGCGACGCCTAGGCAAGGCTACAACCGAAAAGGCGTACGATATCCACTGTTTATATTTACACCCCTACACTATATGCTGAGTAGAGACCAGTAAACATAGCTATATGCTTGACGTGGCCCAGGAGAGATATAATCGACCAACTACTGTCGCCAGCGAAAAAAAATACCTTCTGCAACAGATCAATGAGCTCAAACAAAAGATTACTCAGTACAATGACGATATAGAAGACATTACACAGCGGATGTTACAGCGCGATGAACAAGTAAAGGCAATGGCGAAAGCAAAGACTGTGACCGACCAACGACTGCCTGATGAATCAGACCGAGAGTTCTTGATACGTGTGTGCCTGATATCTCGAGGTGATAGCGTGTTTTCTCATGGCGTGCACAGGTACTGGCAAGATCACCCCCTTCGACAATATACCTGGGTTAAAACAGACAACTATCATACAAGATTTTTCTAGCGCCAGCCCATCAATACTACGATCCGAGACAATCACTGCCCAAAACCTACGTAGGCCTGGATTCGACGTCAAACCAAGTGTTGTGACGAAAGACCAGACAGGGGAACATGATTTATCTTCCTCTGGGCTCTCTAGCCTCGATAGTGATGAGGAAGATATCAGCTCCAACAGAAAAATCAAAAGACGTAAATTGGATAGTGAAGACGATGATTATGAACCTGAACACAATGTACGTCGAAGACTTGTACGCAAACCGCGAGCCACAGAAAGTGCGCTTGAGTCTCCGGAGGATAGTGACAGTGACTATTATGTCGGCGGGGATGTTGCAATTAAGAGAAAACTTTCGAAAAAGGCCTCCAAAGATACGGATTCTAAACCCGATCGGCTGGATGACGGTGATGAAAAGTTGTATCAAAAGAGACTAAAGGAATGGATGCAGTCTCGCAGATATGCTAGGGGACAGAACACCGACGAGGAAAACCAACACCTTGATGAATGGCAGATGCCTCATCCAACTATCCCAGACGAAGTGCTTTCTAGAGGCGATTTTAGAGTACCAGGTGATATACACCCGTCACTATTCCCATACCAGAAAGTGTGTGTTCAGTGGCTCTGGGAGTTGCATTGTCAAAAGACTGGGGGCATTCTCTCAGATGAAATGGTTAGATGATCCCATTTACCTTTTTTGATGGAAGATGTTAACTTTTATCGGTGCAGGGGCTGGGGAAGACGGTAATGATTATATCTTTCATCGCTGGACTGCACTACAGCGACATGTTAGACAAGCCATGCATTATAGTGGCACCGGGTGCCGTACTAAGTCAGTGGGCATCCGAGTTTCATCTGTGGTGGCCAGCCTTGAGGGTTGCGATTCTTCATAAAAGTGGAAGTGGCATGCTTCTGGCGAGGAGCGATGACGTATATGACGACAATGATTCTACAGCAGGAGATTCGGACAAGCCTTCAAAACGCGGAAAGTTTGCCGCAAAGAAGATAGTTGACAGGGTCTTCAAGCATGGTAAATTATTTTAAACTTTAACTGGGATTAACCTGCTGATAACTTTCTTAATCCCAGGTCATATCCTTATCACGACATATGAAGGACTAACCACCTATGGCGACATCTTACTTGAGAAGGAATGGGAGTATGCGATTCTTGACGAGGGCCACAAGATTCGTAACCCTGATGCCAAAGTGTCACTGAACTGTAAACAGCTCAAGGTAAGAAACAGACTTCCATCCGGCAATTTGATGTGTAATTAATGAATTTTCAGACACATCATCGTTTAATTCTATCTGGCACCCCGATCCAGAACAATCTTGTGGAGCTGTGGAGTTTATTTGATTTTGTGTTTCCTGGACGTTTGGGCACGTTGCCTGTGTTCAAGGAACAGTTCGAGGTGCCAATTCGCCTTGGAGGATACAAAAACGCCCAAAACATACAAGTTCAAACGGCAACACAATGCGCGGTTGTCCTCAAGCAACTGATTTCCCCTTATCTGTTACGCCGAATGAAGATAGATGTTATGCAAGACCTACCCACGAAGGAAGAGAAAGTGCTGTTCTGCAAACTTACCAAAGGGCAAGTTGCTAGTTATCAGGATTATCTCAAGAGTGCAGAGGTGAATGAAATATTGAAAGGAAAACGAGATTCATTATCAGGTATCTCGGTTCTGCGGAAGATATGCTGTCACCCCGACTTGGTAGACCGCGAGCGTCTCCAAAATGTGAGTTACCTGTATCTTCACCAGTCATAGCTTCCGTAATGTGCTGATTCTTCTGTAGAAACCTGGCTATGACTATGGAAACGGGTTGTACTCGGGGAAAATGCAAGTCATGAAAAAAATGCTTCTGCACTGGAAATCGGAGGGGCATCGTGTCTTGCTATTTTCACAAGGTGTTCAAGTCTTGGATATCCTGGAGAAGAACATCCGTAATTACGAAGGATTCAAGTATATCCGAATGGATGGTAGCACTCTTATATCTCAGCGACAGCGACTTGTGGACGAGTTCAATAACGACGCCGGAATTGACGTATTCTTGCTCACCACCCGAGTCGGCGGATTGGGTTTGAATTTGACTGGTGCTGATCGGGTTATAATATTTGATCCGGACTGGAATCCTTCGACTGACCTTCAGGTGAGGAACGGTATACAAATAGGTATTTGTTTTGCTAACACGTTGATTGCAGGCTCGTGAGAGGGCATGGCGTATTGGCCAGACGAAGCCAGTTTCGATCTTTCGTTTGATAGCTGCTGGCACCATAGAGGAAAAGATGTATAATCGCCAGCTCTTCAAGCAGCATTTGTCTCAAAAAGTCCTCAACAACCCTAACCAGAGCCGTTTCTTTCACGTAAGACTGTCTTCCATGGAGATTAATCAGGAGCAAATGCTTACGTTTTATAGTCAGAAAATCTTCGTGACCTGTTTACGTTCGGCCCTACTTCTGGCGGCACATCCACCGGCGCAATGTTCCATGGTGCAGAGACGGTTTATACTTCATTCTCTGTCTCTAGTAAGAAGGAAGATTCTACACTCCAAAACATCGACGGTGTCACCAGTCTTCAGAATTAGTGCGTTTCCAACCAACCGACATACTGTTTATAGTGCTGACGTGAAATTAGTGCTCTCAAAGATGAAGATCCCAGCAAGGAGACTGGGGAACGGAAGTTCATTGAAGAGATTTTCAGCAGCTCCGGTGTCTTGAGCAGCCTCGAACATGAACATTTGGTGGGAGCAGCTTCCAAAGACATGTCGACCAATGGAAAATATGCTGCTCAAATCGCGGAGGGTGCTAGAAAACGGCTGGAAGAATCCGTCCAGGTCACTCAGGCCGTCCCAATCGGCACAGTTACTTGGACAGGCCGTAGTGGTACGGCTGGTAAACATGAGTCGCCGAAACGTGCAAGTGCCTCTGCGCTACTGGGGAAATTGAAGGGCAAAGCTGTAGATGTTGGCGGTAGAAAAGGTAGCAGTTTGTATGATAGAGTTAACGTTGCTCCACCAGCCCCCGAAGGACCGCTACGGCCGAAGATGCTTCATCTGTTTGAGCAAAAAGGTGGAAGTGTTACAACAGAGGCGATCAAGGACTGGTGCCGGGCGAGGCATATTAATCAGCGAAACCTCGACAAGGCGGCAGAAATGAAGAAGGTGCTCAGAGAGATCGCGAAGTTGGATAAAGCGACTCACACCTGGTGGTTGAAGCCTCAGATAGAATAGATACTGTTTTTCACCTTCTTTTACATTTTGTTACATGAGGAATGGTATGGCAACGGCGTTGTTATTGTGGCTTTTTTTTGGAAACATTGGCCGGTGTTTGGTGTACATACCTAGGTATTTGCATGATCGAGCAGACTGCATATCTCTATGATTCTCTGGGCCTGGTGAGAAATTGATATGTACAATCCAATCCCTATAAAAGGTGGAAACTTGAGAACCCTAGCCAAAGAGGGATCATTCGAATTCCATTGTTTATGGTGGGAATAATCCGCGATGCCGGAAACGGCACCCTTAGTAGGCGTTCCCAAAATAGCTTGTTGACGACCGACCCCTGGAAAGAAAGCACTGAAATTCGCCTCAAAGTTGATTCCACCACTCATCGCCTTCACACAAAAGGCCACAACGAACCAGGAATTCCGTCTGTTTGTTCTGTTCGGTTCATCGGCTGTCTCTCGTTCACACCACGACCTTCCGCCTACCATCACCACTCGTTCGCCTTTTGCGCCAGGGTCTTGCATTGTTTTGGTCAGCTTTTGTGACACCCTTCGGATTGGCGAGGAATACACACAAATACGTACTCGAAGAGATCACTGCCCTCTCTCCGTTGCCCGCCGTCCGTTGTTTACTTCTCCTCCCTCCTCTTCTACGGACGGGACGATCGCCCTCTATTTACCCAACGCCGGTTTACACATCCATATTGTAACCGATAATGCGGAGCTTTCACTTAGGAGCAGCAGTGCTTCTCGCGTTTTCAACATTGTCTATTGTATCTGCAGACCCGTTCAACAGAGAGATTTTACCTAGAGATCCATTAGACCTTCTACCTAGACAGAGTTCGCCACTCCTCTCTTGCTTCTTTGGATACTGTCGTACTGACCCATGACTTGTTTTGAAGCAACTAAACCGACCGCGGGAGTAGGGGATGCAATAGTCGGGGATTCGACGCCAACGTCCACAGCCGATTCATCTGCAACAGGAAAAGATTCAAAACAATCTGGAAATAATAAATCGACAAAGAAAACAAAAACGACCAAGGTTAATATTCCAGTCGATGCCGTCGCGGGTAGTATCCAGATGGTCACTCCTAATGTCTACGATGCCTATCCGATCTATAAAATCGGGGATACTGTGACGTTTGAATGGAATTACACAGATGTCCTCGTCTCGCCGAGCGCAATCAATGTCGTGGCATTCTGCTCCCAGGCCGCTCAGGACTTCACGATTACGGGAAACGCCAGCGCTGGGATGACAAGGATCTACTGGGATACCGGCAAGTACCAGTCCACGGCGACGGACAAGCTGCCTGTGTACGTTTCCTCCACCGCATTTTGGAAGGTTGAACAACAACTGATTGATGGAGGATAGTGCAACCTATACTCTCAATATCTTTGACGCTTCAGGCTCGAAGAACGACGTAGGACAGCCGGGATATTTGGGCCCATTCAGCGGCTTGCAGTTTGGAATGTATACACCAAAGGAATACAAGCCTCTGTCTGGTAAGTAAAAACAATGCCGGCTATGTGTGAGGTTTTTATACTAATGGCGCGGGCAGAATTTGTGTGTCCAACCTGTGATCCTAACATCGCCAGTACCCTCAACAAATACACTTTGCGAATGATGATCGGGATGGGAATACTGGCTGCAACATCGTTCACATGGTTTTTGGCGGGCATTCATCTGTAAGACTATAATAGGCGTAATTTGTTTGGGCTGTCCAATCCGGATTTTAGAAAGGGGGGAATCTGGATACGCATATCTCATCACCCATTCAGCATTTGGACGGTGGGGACGTAAGTTTTGTTTATTATCATTGCATTATGGGTAGTTTTTCGACGCATATTTGGTTTTTCACGATGTTATTATATTATACCAAAAAGAGATAACGGGCGAGGAGGGAAGAAGTGGGATGTAGCTGTGTGGAGAGATACCTTTTTTTTAATGTGTTGAGGAGCCTCCGGATCTCTTTTTTTCTCCTTTTCTTTGGGATGGAATGGAGCTTTGGGTGTTTTTTTGTGCTTATTTTTTTACTTTTCAAGTATATAGGTTCAATATTTGCAACGAAAGAATTTTTTTGTGCTTGTTGAGTGGTGATGGTGCGAATCATACCCCCCTCCACCGCAACCGGAAGGGGCCGGATCGATGGGTTGCTATTTGTGTTTTTGTTTTGTGAGAACGAGTGACATACTAGACTTGGGGTGATGCGGGCTGAGATGGGAAGCGTCGTAATCGCGGTTTCGGATGATGGTTCCTTGGATTGTCTTTAGATTTGGTACAAGATATGTACTTAATGCAGGCGGCCTACATACGTGTGGAGAACATATGGTCTTAGTTGAATCTTGGTGTCGTATGGCGCAAGGACGATGTTGTCTGTTGTCCACCAGTAATTCAGCTTTTGGAATACACAAAATCTACACTTGACTTTTAGTGTTCCAATAGGGTTGAGTTTCTTGTTCCAGAGGAATTGCGTGCTTTCGCGGGTCAGAATACATATTCGATCACACTCACATTTGAATCACAATTAGCAGTTAGACCCGGACGAGTCTGAGACTTTCCCACATATATATACATGAAATATCACTCGGGAATGGAAATAAGTTGATGTCAACGAAAAGGGAACGGTAGTAATAGTGCTGAAAGCAATCGTCCAAACATGCATTCCATCTCCCCAACAAACATCCACAGCCTTCCCTCATCTCCAGTAGCTCAGCTCCATCTACGTGTGATGTGAACCTGAGCGACCTGCCAATGCCAAGACATTGCTCTTCGGTTTGTTGCACTATTCTTATAGTATATCATGCGTTTACAAGTAGTAACTCGGCTTGGCATTATCCGATTGCTCAAATTAAAGTCTTTGCGTTTCTTGGCAAAAGTGTTTACCCTAATGATTTTTTCCGGCATAGTCTTAAGCTTAATTTCAGACCGAGCGGGAGTTTCCTCAATTAAGATCTGATGTATATACAAAACATCTTATAGCTAGAGTCGTCTATAATTCCGGGATTCACGTCAGACCTTTCCATCTCCCCATCATGATCTTTTACTTCCGCATTTCTCAAACCCGGAATGACTCCGGGTACGGCGCGGAGCGATGTGTCGTGGGTAAGTGATCCATGTGACACAACTGATGGGGACAAAGAATCGAGGGGTGGATTGTTCCGAAGATACTAAACCAAAGAGTGTGGAACGCCAATGTTGTAGTTGTCGGAGGAGCTAACCCATACATCGATTATTTGTTGATGTTGCTGATAAAAGTAGGCGCCCAGTATTCCTTTTCATCCGCTTGTGCATCTACCCAGACCAGAGAGTCCGAAAGCAAATCATCCACCACCGTCTGAACACGAGCACGATCCCACTCAAGGTTGTCACGGAGCATGGAGTGGGTGACGAATCCCAGAACCTGGTTGATGTGTTAAAGCAAAGACAGAATCGGAGTTGTACGTAAAAGAAACGTACCTGAATGGCTTCCATGACAATTGACTGGTCTGTATTGAGCTCTTTTGGCACAGATCGGATCATTTGACGTCGGCCGAGCTCGATAACTGTAAATCCTGAACCCAGAGGCTTCAATGATTCAACCGCACGTAGTATGTCGTCCCTATGTACCACAAGAGTCAACCCTGTGAACAAGGCAACTTCAAAGAGTTCCACATACTCGCTAACATCACTCGTCCCTCCAATCTTCTCATCCAGCTTCATGATCCTGTCCTTCACTTCCGCAACCGCAATCAAACCACCATTCTCGTCCCTTGTGCGTCTGCACACCTCCACAACTCTCACCGCAAGCTCAAAGTAGAAGTCGTTGACACTGGTCCCAAGCATTTCTGCCCAAAATGAGCCTTTCTTGTTGGACGAGCTCGCAAGGGGGTCGACGCCAATCGCGGTACACATCCGGGCGAACTCGGCACGAAACTCGGGGTTGGAGCGAATGTCTTTAGCATGGGTGTGAGAGAACTCGAGGAGAGCTGCTTGGAAGACGGAGAGTTGCGTGTTGAGCTTATCGAGCTGGGATCTTTGGAGACGTTCGCCATAAAGTGCATATTGCTCATTAGTTCTGGAGTTGCGAGTGAGCGCCCCGAGGCCGACACCTTTCTGCATGATTGAAATGTACGCCGAGAGGGTGAAGAGGTTACGAGATTAGCTAGCTCATCATATTCATCCATGTAGATGAGCCCGTGATCAAGGGCTAGGGTTTAGAGTAATGTACATGACCTCTACTCTACAACACAAGAAACAGATTCGCTGTATCAATCTACATTTACGCTGAATATACGTGCGAAATATTATGAATTACAGAGTATTTATGCATTTTGTTTCGTCTAGATCTTTGGCGTATTTTCGCCAAGATTGGTGCCAGTCACAAACCTAACCCTTTTTCCACACAAACTATTTGCAACTCAATTCTCAAAGTGCAACACAAGGAACCACCGACAATCACCGATCGCCAATCGCCAATCACCCAACATCAACAAAATGAGCTCGTGCGTATTTTACTCGCCCTGTTTTTCGAAATCGAGGCCTGGGCTCGATGCCTCGCGAACCTACATCTATCCCGAAGATATCTTCTTCCGGGGTCTTGTCGGATGAATTTGCAGTTGCTTCGAAAACGGGGACCTAGCTTGCTACGGAACCCGTTAGTAGAGTACAGCCACTTTCACCGATTAAATTTATTCGTCGAGTGATCAGCTCGGAGCAGAAGAGTCACTCTTCATACTCGACGCTATCATTGCTTTATGCGAGACTGACGGTTGTTTGTTGTGTTCATGTAGAACCACACCAACCGCTGAGCAGATCTTGGTCCCTGAGACTCTCCTCAAGAAGCGCAAGGCTGCTGAGAAGTCTGCTGAGGAGCGCAAGGCCGCTGCTGTTGAGCGCAAGAAGGTTAGTTCCCACTCTTTTCATTCGAATGAGCACGTCGATCTTTTATGATGCAAAACAACCAAACGCGACTAGTCCACAAGACGATGTTGTCGTAGTTAACCATCTTTCGGGTCTGACAAAAATTTCGACGGACTTCTTATATCGATCAATATCTGTTCATTTTTTTGCTTCGCCGTCGCTAACTTCAATGAACAGGCCAACAAGGAGAAGCGTGGGGCTGTCTTCAAGCGCGCCGAGAAGTACGTGAAGGAGTACCGCGATGCAGAACGCGAGAAGATCCGCCTCTCCCGCGAAGCCAAGAAGGAGGGATCTTTCTACGTCCCTGCCCAACCCAAGGTTGTCTTTGTTGTCCGTATCAAGGGGTATGTTATCTAGTTTTTTGTCATTACGACGGGAGGTCAATGCTAATTATCGATTCATAGTATCAACAAGATTGCCCCCAAGCCCCGCAAGATCCTTCAGCTCCTCCGTCTTCTCCAGATCAACAACGGTGTTTTCGTCAAGCTCTCCAAGGCTACCATAGAGATGCTCCGTGTTGTTGAGCCTTGGATTGCTTATGGTGAACCCAACCTCAAGTCCGTCCGCGAGTTGATCTACAAGCGTGGTTACGGAAAGATCGACCGCCAGAGAATCCCCTTGGTAAGCTTTGCTGCCTTCGATGTCAAGCCGTGTGTCTACTAACGCACTCTCTAGACCGACAATTCTCTCATCGAGCAGAAGCTTGGCGAGTTCGGTATCATCTCCATTGAGGATTTGATCCACGAGATCTACACCGTTGGCCCCAACTTCAAGCAGGCCTCCAACTTCCTGTGGCCCTTCAAATTGTCCTCCCCCACTGGCGGTTTCCGCACCCGCAAGTTCAAGCACTTCATCGAGGGTGGTGACTTGGGTGACCGTGAGCAGTTCATCAATAACCTCATCCGCAAGATGAACTAAGTTACTCATCGGTTGATTTTGGTGTGTTGATAGTTCATAAAAATCTTCTTGTTGGGCTTTTTTTTCGGGAGGGTACCAATAAAAGTTCGGCTGCGGGCGTTTCTCGGAGTTTAGTTATTGGTGATATCTATGTTTCACTCAGCCGTCTACATGCTGTACCCTTGTGAATTTGGTGAATCTGAAACCTTGGTGATCATCCTGATCAAGTAACTACTACGTAAATTGATTGTATAACCTTGAGTCTGCCACTGAGTTGAGCTCACATACCAGGTGATGTATGGGTTTACCACCAAACATAAGTAGCCCACACCCCGCTGAATACTGGCTCAATCTACGGTTTCGTATGGTCTTTTTCATGATGAATAGGATTTTCATGAGTATATTGTTGCTCTATAGACATCTGTAGACATCTATATTCGAGTAGACTGTAGAGACAAACCCACGCTCCAAATGTTTCTCTGACGCGAGCGCATATAATAACTTGCACCTTTCAGATGAACTTTCCACAAGCACAGCTAACACCATATATATGGCTTAACTCCGACTTTTTCAATCCACCTAAAGACCGCCACCGCTGAGCAAAGATCCTATACTCGAGTACTAGAGAGACCGTTCTTGCTCTGATCTGAGTTGTTCACATCGACTAACTAAGTTCACTCTGATATTTCTGTGAGGCTTGACGAATTTAACATATAAACGGAAATTGTGAATTAGTTCTCTGCTTCTCAGCAACAGTCAATTGGCCAATAGGCCAACTAACCTTAGGTCCTATATTGTTACAGTGAACTAATGTAATAAAAGTCTGGGTTAGACGTTAGAACAAAAACCCAATTTCTTAACCGATTTAACAAATCCTTTCAGTGATTGGTGGGATATGGTTGTGGTACTGTACGACTGGATCGAAAATACTCGCCTGCTATGTAGATTGTGATTGCTGAACCTTTTAGACATACTCGAAGTCCGTCTAAGTCCAGTATGCCGGCTTGAAATTCGTATTCTAAGACCATTGTCAACAGGTTCGTATAGAGAAGATACTTTGAACTAGTGTTAATAACCGTTACCCATACCACATGAGATATTTAACGGAATTATACGTACGTATGACCCCATCTCAAGGCTTTACCATAGACTCACAATCTCTCGGCCCCTTCCATTTCATTCTTTAGCTCGCCTTTAACATCATGACGATGTTTTTCCACCGTCGAAGATCCTTAAGGGCCACATTCAAATCGGGTGAATCGGTCTTTGAATAACTTTTGCAATGTGGTCTCGACTGAAGAATTTCTTGAACTATAAAACTTAGAAAGAGCACAAAGGAGTAGATTAATGAAATGGAATCTCACCATATCTTTTCTACCCCCTAGTGTACCGTCATCATCACTGTTCTGCTCACCACGCTGACAGCAAAGTTGGCTTTCACTCAGTGAGATAGCAGCTAGATCGAACGCCATACCTTAGCAGTACTACGCTGGACAGATGTCAAACATTTCTGCAATGCCACACACCATTTGAGGACTTTCCGTGGTTGTATTCACACCGAATAGAACCACCAACCTCAACTCTACTAATTCGATAGGAATAGAAAATTTGAGTATAAAGGGGGTTCCTACTCCCCTGTCTAACTGTTCGAATGTTTAATTTGGAATGGTGATGAGGGGATTCTAGGACACAGGAGATAGACTGGTACAGAGGTGGATGTTAGGAATGATTAGAGTACATAAGTACTTTAAGAAGTAGGTACCGCTAAATAGTTGGTTGAGCCTTGGCTGGTGATCTAATCTTATCTTAATGTGCTCTTGGCAATTGCCTCTTCAAATGTTTTGGCTTTTGGCGCGTTGCAAATCGCGTCGCACCTGTCTTCTACACGCAGGGTCATTTGTTTTGCACCTTTTTGCAGAACATACCCGATCTCAAATTTCCTTACTTTTCTGTTTAGACTATTGCCAACTTTACTTACAGCTTATCTTACGTTATACACGTATCAATTGACATGGAGCGTACACGTCGTTCAGGTACCAAAGTTAAACCGCACGAAAAATTCGCCGAGCTCCGAAAACTACGAGAGTCTGGCAAGACGCGTCTCTCCACGTATGAAGTTGAAAAGGAGGAAGATCTCTATGAAGAAGTTGATGAGGATGAGTACAAGAAGGTTGTCCGCAATCGGCTTGATGAGGACGATTTCGTTGTCGACGACGGCGGCGAGGGGTATGTCGACAATGGAATGGACGACTGGGGTGACCAGGGAAGGTATTACTCAGAAGATGAAGAGGCGGAAGTCGATGGAAAGAAACTGTCGAAGAAGGAATTGAAAAGGAAGAGAGAGGAGGAGCAGGAACGGAAAAATAAACAGGAGGGGGATCTTCATAGGTATTTCAGTAAGGCTGGAACGGCTCCCGTGAAGGCAAAAGCAGCTACTACCACAGTACACGACAAGGAGTTTTTAGATGATTTACTCGGCGAATTCGATACTACTACTAAACGATCGCGTTCTCCGAAGAAGAAAATTAAAGTTGAACCAGCAAGAAAGACACGGAAATTGTCGCCTCCGAGGAAGACGAAGAAGGAACTCGATTTTGGCAAGAGTGCAATGCGCAGCTCTCCGCCTCCAGCGGCTGATGATGGGTCTGACTATGGCGACGATATTCCATTCATTGCTCCTGCCGATGACGATGACACTCCGATGAGTGATGCGCCTATTCAACCTTCCTCACCTGCAGCGAAGGCCGCCGAAAGGAAACGCCCTGACTCCGACGATGACGACGAGGAATTTGCGGTAGCAGAGATCAAAGGAAACAAAAATATTCAAACTGCTAGAGTGAATATCACCTCATCTCGTCCAGCAAAGCCTGTACCGCTACCTACTCCCGGAGCCAGTTCACCCACCAAAGCACCGGCGATTGATTCATCGGCATGGACGGATGTGAGCGGGGGATTGAACGTGGTTGAGAGCTCGTCTGCCCCAGATAAGGTCACATTTGGAAAGTTGGCTGCACAAGATGCAGCTGAAGATGACGGAAGTATCCATATGTTTTGGTTGGATTATTCTGAGTCTAATGGCTCTTTACTCTTGTTTGGTAAAGTAAAGGACAAGCGCTCTGGTAAATATGTAAGCGCGTTTTTGAAGGTGGATGGAATTATGAGAAATATCTTTTTTTTGCCTCGGGAGCACAGGCAGCGTTTTGGGAAGGATACAGACGAGGAGGTTCAAATGGAAGATGTCTATCAGGAGGTCAGTGACATTATGGCGATGCAAAGTATTGATGGGTTTAAGGCGAAACCTACTTCAAGGAAGTATGCATTTGAACTTGCCGGCATTCCTAGAGAAGGAGACTACTTGAAAGTTCTCTATCCATATACAAGTAGGTAGTCTTAGTCTTGCCCTTTGACCAAAGGCTTACAGCGAATAGGACCTGCGTTGCCAATTGACCCGAAACAGGAGACCCTGGAAGGGGAGACCTTTTCTCATGTTTTCGGGATCAATACTGCTTTGTTCGAGCAATTCGTGCTCTGTCGAAATGTAATGGGGCCTTGTTGGCTTAAGATTGAAGGCGCAAAATTTACCACAGTGCAAAACGTAACCACACATTTCCTCATACTTCTCCAGTAAAGGGACAGTTACTGATATGGAATCAGGCGTCATGGTGCAAGCTTGAAATACAAGTTGACAAACCACAACAAGTTACCACTATTGGAGATGCCGACTCCTCGGAAGCTCCACCTTTAACTCTCATGAGCATCGCTTTAAGGACGGTACACAATTTAAAGGAAAATAAGCAAGAGATCATTGCTATCAGTGCCAGAGTTTATCAAGATGTCTCTCTCTCGGATGCTACTACTGAGATCGAAAAAATGCCCCACCAAGTCTTTAGCATTGTAAGACCAGTACAGTCTGTCTTTCCCGCCGGGTTTGAAAAGCTTCAAGAAAGTCGTCCAGGCAATATAATACGGCAAAATTCGGAGAATATGCTCCTGAGTTCGTTCCTAGCCAAACTACAGCAGGCAGACCCTGATGTACTCATGGGCCATCAGCTGGAGAACGTGGACTATCCTGTTCTGTTGCACAGAATGAAGGAAAAGAAAACACCGAATTGGAGCAGAATCGGAAGGATGAAAAAAACGCAATGGCCTAGTGGTGGTGGGAAGTTCGCAGGAAGTTTTTTTGCAGAACGACAACTGGCCTCTGGAAGATTGATGTGTGATCTTGCAAACGATCTTGGGAAGTCTCTGATGATCAAATGTCAGTCATGGAGCTTGACTGAGATGTGCGACCTTATTCTTGGAAAGAAGCGACAAGACCTTGAAACTGAGGAGGCACTGAAGACTTGGGCCAGCTCGGGCAAAGGATACCTAGATTTCTTGATCCACTGTGAAGTCGACACCCATTTTATTGCAGCTGTTGCATTGAAGATTCAGATGTTACCCCTTACCAAACAATTGACCAACCTTGCTGGTAATTCTTGGGCGAGAACACTGGGGGGTACCCGAGCAGAACGGAATGAATACATTTTACTCCACGAGTTCTACCGGAACAAATATATATGTCCGGATAAGGTTTACGGAAAGACCAACAAAATCCAGAAGGACGATGAAGAAAATCCTGAGGCAGAGGCCACTGGAGACAAAAAGAAGGACAAGTACAAGGGTGGTCTCGTCTTTGACCCCGAGAAAGGGCTGTATGATAAGTACATCTTGGTCATGGATTTCAACTCTCTGTACCCAAGTATCATCCAAGAGTACAACATCTGCTTCACGACTGTGGACAGAAGCGATTCGGTAAGTAGTTAGTCATACTAAAAACCAAAGCTAATAATACTATAGGATGAAGATAAAGTGCCAGACGTTCCGGAATCTCAAGACCCCGGTATTCTACCTAAATTGATCAAAACATTGGTCGATAGACGACGGCAGGTGAAAGGCTTGATGAAGGACAAAAAGGCCACAGCTGTCCAAAAGTCACAGTGGGACATTAAGCAACAGGCATTGAAGCTCACCGCGAACTCTATGTACGGTTGTCTTGGCTACACGCGATCCAGATTCTACGCACGGCCTCTTGCTATGCTTACTACCTTTAAGGGTCGTGAGATCCTGCAGAGTACAAAGGACCTTGCCGAGTCCATATCGTTACGAGTCATATATGGTGATACCGATTCCGTTATGATCAATACTCTTGCAGATAACTATGCGGACGCTCTCAAGATGGGTAATGACTTTAAGAAACAAGTCAATGACCGCTACAAGCTACTGGAAATCGACATCGATAACGTGTTTCAGCGGTTGCTGTTGCATGCAAAGAAGAAGTATGCGGCAATGAATTGTGTCATGGTCAACGGAAAGCTGGACACAAAGATGGAAGTCAAAGGTTTGGACATGAGGAGAAGAGAGTATTGCCAATTGTCGAAAGAAGCTTCTTCACACATCTTGAACGAAGTTTTCACCGGCGACGAAAAGGAAGTGGTGGTTGAGAGGATCCACGATTACCTCCGAGATCTAGCCGAAAAGATCCGGGAGGGTCAGTTTCCATTGGTGAAATACACGATTTATACCAGACTCGGCAAAGACCCTGAGGATTATCCGAATGGGAAATCAATGCCTCAAGTCCAGGTGGCACTTCGAAAAAAGGCCCGTGGGGAACCTGTCAAGGCCGGAGACGTCATTTCCTACATAATCACAGGAGACGGTGAGAACCTTCAGTCCGATGGCCCTGCTGCCGAGCGCGCGCATGCAACTCAAGATGTCATCAAACCGGATTCGGGACTTAAGCCAGATCCCGAGTGGTACTTGGTCAAACAGATATTCCCCCCAATCGAACGTCTCTGTGGACCAATAGAAGGCACTAACTCTTCGAGGCTTGCTGAATGCCTTGGTCTGGACCTCCGAAAGTACCAAATTGCCGTCACAAACCCGCAAGATCGCGAAATCCACCCCCTCGAATCAACTATCCCTGATGAAGAACGTTTTAAGGATGCTGCGAAGCTATCTTTACGATGCCGATACTGCAAGAATGAGTCTCAATTTGAAGGTCTATTCGGCTCCAAGGACCATTGCACATCACAGGGTATAGTCTGTCGGAACACTAGCTGTGGAAAGGTTCTCCCCATGGCATCTGTGGCTGCACAAGTTGAATATCAAATCCGTCAGATTACAGCAAGGTACTACGATGCCTGGCTTGTGTGTGATGATTCTGCATGTGGAAATCGGACAAGGCAGATCAGTGTTTATGGAAAGCGGTGTTTGGGGCCAAAGGGATTGGCAAAGGGGTGTAGGGGTGTCATGCATTATGAGTACACCGACAAGATGCTGTATAATCAGCTGCTGTATTTCAGGAGCTTATTCGATGCTGAGAAGGCCGGAGAGAAAGCCAAGCTTGACAACAATGGTCTGAACACACTATCATTCATTGAAAGTTGTTTGTTTTACTAACTGATTATGTGCAGTTGCTGTAACAGCACTGGCAGCCCAAAATTTACATCGGTTTAGGCTAGTTCATGGGTGTGTGGCAAGATATCTGGAGAAGTGTGGACGGCAGTGGGTTGGGATGCAGAGTATCTTTGGCTTCGCTGCGGTGGCCTAGATCAATAATGTTCTTTCGTTTTGGGTTCTAGAAGGGTTTTTGGTCTTCTTTGGACGTGTAGCTTAAAAATTCCCGGGGCTTCTCTTTCTCTTGTACATAAATACCCATGTGTCACGTTATGGCTGAACGTTCCGTCTGGTTTCATTTTGTTCCGGATCCTCGTACAAGCTTTTCTCTCGTGCCCAGCCTCTTCCCCGCTGCTCGTTTCTTTAAATTTGCTAAGTCTGGGCACGAGAAAACGTACAAGGGACATATACCATCTCAACCATCCACGCCAAAAGAAAAGCCTCTGAGTCCATAGCGGAATCTCAATACAGTCAATCACGATCTATGGCTCCTTGGAAACTTGAGGAACTGTCTGTTTCCTCTTAGTTGGTCTCTAGCCTGCCAGGGTTAGCGGGTCCGTTACCCAGAGCGCCACATCAGGCCTAGCGCGGCTCTGCTTACATAGGCGAACGAAAAAAAGTAGAAAAAAGTGGTCGCATGTAGAGGGTTTGAGCTTCTCTACTCTGGTGCCATTTCAATTCTCAATATATCGACGTCCTGTAAGTGTTCAGAGTGTTAACTACGCTCTCTGCGTTTACTAAAGGGACGGGCTGAATTTCTACCCGACATGCAGCGTTTTTCGGTGAGTTGCCAGCATAGTATCATCTTCTTTGGCTGTCAGATAAAGCGCATTCATTGCAATTTTTCTCCCTCCACCGCACAAACCACCTTCTGACACAACTAACTCGCCACCACACACAGCTTTCGAGGATTCGTCTCATTATGCAGAACCAGCCATACTCGAAATCATTCCTCAATCCAACAGCAACCTCATTTACTGTGAGAGCACGACCTTCACCTTTTTCGACCTTTGCCCCCGGACAGCGGCAGGATGCTGTTCCGCATGAGGAGGCATGGACTCAGTACGATGGTCTAGGGCCTGTACCCAGGGACCCGAGACTGGATAGGAACTGGAGGCAAGCTGCACCTCCAGGTCGCGGACAACAGCCCCCACACCCGAGAGGAAATTCTCAGGGGCGAGGAGCGAATCACCAGCAACACCAACAACGAGGAGAGCCAGCTTCAAAGCGAACCAAACAGACGCCACAGTCTCAAACCAGTGGGAGGAACGCTAAGACACAGAACATAAGAGGTGGAGGGAGGTCTACGGGCAGATCATCTGGCGAGATAATAGATGAAGCATACCTGGCAAAGAATTTCACACCTTTGAAAAAGGAGGATTATCCAAATGCAACCAACTCCATATTTAACAATCCAAAAAGTTTCTTCTGGGATACAAAAGGGAGTTCTGCACGATCTACTTTTGTCTCTCAGCGAGGAGGTTTGTATCAATGTACTGTGTTTATCAAGCTCGCCGACGGATCGAGGATTGAGGCTATCGGAGACGCTACAAACAAGGTATGTTTTATTCATGAATGACTTATTCCATTTCAAGTTTTGCTTTGAATAGCCGCTGATATGGTAATACAGAAAGTTGCTGAGAAGATTGCTTGTCAACATGCGATACTGAAACTTCACCAGTCTGGTCGACTGAAGGAGCTTGTCTACGGTGGAGTACATAGTGGTTCTTTTGACCAAAACCTATTGAAAGAGGAGGAGGATGCTAAGATGGATATCTACGATTATTGTGCACGGTATGACACCGTGCCACAGTTTATATCTACCGACACCACACGTCCAGGCAACAACAGGAAGACTATTATTCAGGTCACGATCAAGATGCCCAAGCAGGGTATAGAGGCCACGGCACGAGCTACCGACCGAAGGGTCGCAGATATCCTTGCCAGTGTGGAGTTCAAACGTCAAGCCGAAGAATGGCATGCAAAGCATGGTGATGAAGATATCCTGGTTAAGGATGTCGCAAATGTGCTGAATAGTCGCAACGCGAAGAAGTTTTTCGAATTTTACAAGATCCATAACCCGGGCGCGGTATACACTTGTGACCGAAGCCGTTGAGAGGGAAAAGTAGGAAAATTGCTGCCAGCATGACCGAGGGACAGGTGATGTTGAACGACATGCCAATCGGTGACCCGGTCGAAATGGGTGGAAAGAAAAATGCGGAGACTGCTGCTTGGGTTACAGCCGCCGTGGCTTTGAAAAACCAAAACCCCGAACTCTTCCCGAAGTTTATTGAGGCATTGAGAATGGGCAATGGAGAGATTTTGAAGCCGGTTAATCCGACATGGCTGAACCTTGAGCAAGATTCCGTGATCGCTATGACGGATACATTGCTCAGTGTAAGGCGAATTGGGCTTCCCCCTACCGAAGAAGAAATGGCATTCGAGGACGCGAAATCAGATCATCCCCGACGATATCAGAACCGGAAGCTTGACCCAGCTCTGACTGAAGTTAAAAGCAAGAAGATGTTGGAAGCTTACGAGGAGTATCTGGCTAACGAGAAACTCCAAGTGCTAAGGCAGAAGCGATCCGAATTACCGATGAACCAGTACACTAATCAAGTTTTGGAATTGGTCAATGGCCATGAGGTCAGCATTATCGTTGGTGCCACTGGAAGTGGAAAGACGAGTAGGTTATCCAAAGCACGATAAGTCCAATAAAACTGGTGCTAATTTCCTTTAAGCTCAGGTACCACAGATTCTTCTTGAAGAGGCAATCAAGAATGGTAAGGGTGCAGATTGCAACGTCATCTGTACTCAGCCTAGACGTATCGCAGCTACTTCTGTAGCCCAGCGTGTGGCTGTTGAGCGAAATGAGCCTCTCCAGAAGTCCGTTGGATATCAAGTTAGGTTCGATGCAAAGCTTCCAATGGCAGGTGGTAGTATCACCTACTGTACCACCGGTATTCTACTGCAACAATTGCGCAATAATCCCGATGAGGTCCTTGACGGAATCACTCACCTTGTTATTGATGAAGTTCATGAACGGGATATCATGATTGATTATCTTTTGATTATCTTGAAAAGAATTCTTAAGAACAGGCGAACAAATGGAAGACCTAGTGTCAAGGTTGTTCTGATGAGTGCTACCATGAATACCGAGTTATTTTCTGGATATTTCGGAAGCAGAGATCAGGGCGGAAACTTTATAGGTTGCCCACATTTGAGCGTTCCTGGAAGAACCTTCCCCGTCAAAGAATATTATTTGGGGACATCAAGACTATGTTACAAGCATATCCTACCGCCCAATTGGGACTGATGAAGGAGGATGATACTCGAAATTACATGGCAATCGAGCAAAACTTTACGCCCCCATCTGCACCTGCGTCTGGACCTACGTCAGCAGTAGCTTCTGCAGTACCTTCCAGGTCTGCATCACCAGGGGCAGGGCTAGACGATGATGGCGGCGAAGCCGTGATCAACTGGAAGCAAGAGGTCAGCATTCGTTCCGATGGACAAGCATCTATTAGCACAGAGAAAGACGATGCTATCGTACCAATCGGTCTTGCCGCGACAACTCTGGCACATATTGTCAAGACAACTCAAGACGGAGCCGTTCTTGTCTTTTTGCCTGGTCTCGATGAGATTCTCAAGCTAGAAGAAGCGCTGGTCAAGGGCCGCCCGCTTGGTATTAATTTCGCTGATACCACCAAGTACAAGCTCTACATGCTTCATTCCTCAATTCCTAATCAAAACGAAGTGTTTGACGATATCCCCGAAGGCTGCCGCAAAATCATTCTCTCGACAAATATTGCAGAAACATCTATCACCATTCCTGACGTCAAATTTGTTGTTGATGCTGGAAAGCTGAGGGAGAAGCAGTACGAACAAGCGCGCCGCATCACTCAGTTGGTGTGCACCTGGGTTAGCAAGTCTAATTCTAAGCAGAGAGCTGGTCGTGCCGGTCGTGTCCAAAATGGAACCTATTACGCTCTATTTTCCCGTAATCGATTTGATTCTCTTCGTGCAACCGGATTGCCTGAGATGCTGCGTTCCGATCTTCAGGAAATCTGCCTCGATATCAAGTTGCAAGGATTCAAAGATCCTATTGCACGATTCTTGTCCGAGGCAATTGAACCGCCTGCACCACACGCCATCGAGGCCTCACTGCGCCAGCTTCTTGCCCTTGGTGCAATTGACCAAAACGAGAATTTGACGCAACTCGGACACGTTTTGGCTACCATGCCAGTCGAAC